>OZ018389.1:54354795-54549825 GCA_963969525.1 Ontholestes murinus | reverse complement strand
AGAAAAGATAATCTATTAAAAATAGAATCTCTTTAACATATTTGTATAAAATTGAAGAGCTTGATATCATTAGTGTGAAATTTTTAATGCAACATTGCAGAAATCAGATAAAAGTTATTGAATAGAACATATACATCTTTTAGATATTGAACTAATGCAGTGAATACATGTAACACATTGAAATAATTCAACACAGTTGAGAGGGTTTCAGTGTTCATAAATTCGTTAAATATGTTTTCTTATAATCCTTATAGTTAAAATAGTAAATACATATTTGATACTTTTTCAATCAGGATTATTACATTAAGCTGGTCGTAAATAGCTAAAAAAAAGGTTTCTTTAATAATAGTGTATATTATTTTCTATGAATATAACTTTCATATATAAAATTGGTTGTATATGGCACGTTAATGGAAAATATTATCAATACGTTAAAATGTTTATTCATGATCATAAGATAGATGAACGAATGTACTTTTACATAAAAATTATTCATCAATTAATAAAGATTTAATAGTTTTAAATTTTACTTTTCAGATGTCAAGCTGGAACTGGAAGATGTATTGTAGATAAAGCACACAGAAACCAATGTCAAGCATGCAGGCTGAAGAAATGCCTATCGATGGGAATGAATAAGGACGGTAAGTAACTTTATGATTTTTATCAAATTTTAATCTCTTAATAATCCAGTTTATAATTAAAATATACTAATATTTAAAATAATTCCAAATGCAACTTATTGTTCTTAAAATAATGATACGCTATGGCAATCGCAATGTTAATCTATATGTTAAGATTGTAATCTCAGTGCGCTACCGAGCTCTCGAAGTGGAGCTACATATTGGCTATCCCAGTGAAAAGGGTTTAAACTGACCCACGCCGGGCTTCCTCTTAAAATAATGAAAATTCATATTTCATATTAAAACATAAAAATAATATTTTCTAGAAATTATTAATTTTATTTAAAGGGCTTATATAATTGCATTTAAAATAAATATTCTGAAGATAGTGATTTATACTCATTACTCTATAATATATAATAATAATTGAAATGTTTATTGGTGCACATAACAAAGTTTAACACAGGTAAAAAAATAATAATATAAAGTAGATAAACAATTTAATATGGTTATAAATTAGGTTGTATTTACTACTCATCCTTTATATAAGCTGAACAAATATTGCATAATATATAATATGACCAAAGACGTAATCAAATCAACTATTATAATTAATAATAAGTAAATTTATATAAATATTCAGAAATAAGTAAAAAAAATCTGTGCAATAAATAAACAAGGCGACGGATTGCATTTAAATATATAAAGAATACATTAAGCTGCACACATTTGGAATAGACGAGAGAAGAATGGATATTCGTTCACGTATACGACGAGTAAATCGCTTAAGCCGGGAGTAGCTTCTGCCATTTTAAGATGCGGCAAGAGGCCCTACGCGAAAAACCGAAGGGTAGAGGAAAAGAGGGAAAGAGGAAAGAAAAGCCAGTTGGAAGGTCCAGGGATTTCGTGATGATGTCAGCCGGCCGAGCTCTTCACGGCGCCGGGCCCTGAATACTAAACACCCGCACTAACCGAATCACCGCTGAAAAGGGGGAGGCCGGCTGCGCCGTAGATAAAAGTAGATTCACAAAATAGACCTTCATTCCGACTCACACACTAAATTTAATTCGAATTTTGCATACATCTACATTAACGGAATTAAACAGTCTTTGCGGGTTGAATAGCTCGGGTTGAGATTTGGTGGATGCGCCGGGCATATTTATTTAAATCATAAAAACTTAATATTATAGTATTTGACATTATTATATAAATCATCATATCTTAAAATAAAATATTTGTTTATGTTTTATAACAAATTATATAAATAAAAGTCGGTTAAATACATACTACAATCAAGTAATTACATAAATTGTTTCCCTGTTAACAACAGGTACAGCCCAAAGTTTAGGTAATAGATGAAATCACATATACACTACTGTATCTATTGTTAAATTACAAAACGTATTATTTTTTATCATCTTGTAAGGATAAAAATAAGTATCAAATAATCTTGGTTTGGTTTGCTTTTATAGGGCGCTTCAACAAAAGGTTATTCGCACTCAAATAACCTTATGTTGTGTAAATTTTGTTAATTTTATTCAGAATAATTGGTTTAAAATTGCCAATAAACAAATTTATATTTATCAAATAGGTTTATAGAGATTAATTAATAGGACTCTATTATATTATAAAAGCTTGCATTTAAATATATTTTGCTTTGATTAAACAATTATCATTAGAATATAATGTAATCACGAGTAAAAACAAATTCTGATATTAACAAAGTTACTTGCATTATTTGCTTTAAATTGAATTATATTAAATATAAATTTAGAAAACATATAGAATGTATCTTCAAATAAAATAAATAACAATTTAAATTAGCCTATACCGTTAATCTATATTATTAAAAATTAAATTCTATGAAAAATATTTAGACAAGTATTGAGTTTCTTACTTTATAACTGCATATTATTGAAGTAAAATAGTAGCTTCTAATCTTTATAGTTTTTAATAATTAATTCGAAGCAAAAGTTACAATTAGCTGTACCCCTTAGTCCACTTTAAAGAATTGTAGCTTCTAATATTTTGAATAGATGTATTAATATTCTATATTCAAATTCTTTAGTATTTGATTGTACAGTATTATTCAGAATAATTTATTGATGCAAAAATATGTCAAAACGCGTTAGGTTTGTCGTGCGTTTGGGAGTTGTAAGTTGGGAGCGTAGGAAGAGGAAATAGAGAGCAAATTTGTACGTAACAAACAGCCATAGCCGGGGATTTGGAAGACGCTGATTAATGCGTTTCAAAGCCGGTTAATTCCCACCAAAGGCTCTGCCAAAACTCCCAGGGACCGTAATTAGAATAGACTTCAACTTTGCAACGTTCAATCCCGCCGGGGTCACATTCTAAACGACACATGCGTACAGAGCGCCGCCGTAATTTACAATCTTGAATAGAGAAATGGTCATGGATAGAGTGGAGTGGAATGGAACGGGAATGGAGAAGAGGGAAAAGCGATTCGCTCTGCGCCGATTAAATTGTTTTTGATGTGCCCCTCTACCGAAACCGCCGCCACCACCCCCGGCACTAACACCGACGCCGGCGACGCTGTTTTTCCCCTCTGCGAGCCACGGCAAAAGGGAGATTAGGGGGAAATATTTCAGACATTTGCTTTTAGTATTAAATAGCGATTGGAGGATTACTCTCTCGCGTCCCGTGTCCTATGGCGCACCGTTTTTATTTATAACACTCGTCTCTCGGAACCGATGTGGATTTTAATGCCGCCGATAAAATATTGCGGATTAGATTTCATCAACGGCGACATATGAGGCATCTACGTTTAACGATTTAATCCAAGTCGACTTGTATTAAATCAATAAATTAGTATATCGAATATACGTAAATACAAGCAGTTGAAATGATCAATAATATCAATTTCCAAATTCTAAAAATTCTACATGTTGTAATATTTCTGGATTCATCTGTTATATGGTTCAAGTAACGAACATGACTTTTTGTAAGTTTTAAATATTACATAAAAATTTTGGCCCTAGAAAATCTAGAAAATATGGTGACCTAAATAAGTGCGTGGATATTGATGAAGCTATTAGTCTTTGCGAGCATGTGACTAAGTTGAATGGTCAAATTATTAAGTTCTCAACATTCTATGATTTTTGCTCAGTTGACCTATATATATACATATATATATAATCCTTAATTAATTGGGTTAGATTTTCACAGTTATTGCAGCATGATCCATGCCTTCATTTCATATTATGCCTAACTAAAGCATTTATAACGGACAATCCGCGTGATAAAGTTGAAATCCACATCATCAGACTTAATTTTGTTTCTTACTCAACAGTAGTTATCTTATTTTTATACAGGGTGTTTTTGTGACTCGGGGAATAAAATTAACTACATATACCAGAGCAAAAATGATGATGATTCATAAAAGAGGATATTATAAAAGTCTTTAAATAACCAATATACAGGCCATCAAAGTTAAGAAATTTTAACTCTTTTACATATTTTCAATACAGTTCGTAGTAGAGTGCTGAAATTTGGTACAGCCTAAACTAACATCAAGCAAATTCCTTAGGCAATTTGTCTCTTCGATCGAACCGCAGGAACCAGGCTATACAGGGTGTTCCTAAAATTTGTTTGATCAGAACTGTGTTTGCTCGTAAATCTACATTTAATCTTTCACATTTTAATAGAAAATTTATTTTAAAAACTTTTATTACTCTTTGAAAATTTTGAAAACGCCGTTGTTGAGTTGAAGTCTCTGATTTCAATTAGTAACAAATAAGAAACGAAAAACAAAAAAATTGAAAAACGAATTGTCCTGTCAACTATGTCTTTTAAACAAAAAGTTTAATTTTTCGTTAGTTAAATTTTTGTTAAAATTAGAATTTTCAGAGGAAAAAACTTAAAATTAAGTTTTTACTTAGTGACAGTGACAGTGTTATAAAACTAGAAACTACATTGTCAATGACAGTGACGTTGACAACCACAGTGATAAAGATAAGTTGGGATGGTGGCCTCCCATTTACCCTACATAAACAAGGAAATTCAATCAAAAACACTGTATTTTAATCTTTAAAAACATCAGCAGTAAAAAAGGTGTGTTTTTTTGGAAACTAGAAGTGTGTAAGGAATGTAAATGAAAATATACTTGTAGGGTGGGCGGGTGGCCTCTAACCCACCATCCAATCAGTATAACCTAAGTGTAGGATTTATAGATTTTTACATTTATAATCTTAAGGCGGTTGCATTATTTATTACAAGAGTATTTTCTGTTTTAATAATATGCTCTCCAAAAATTCGTCGTGTATGTTGTAAAAATTCAAAGTTAGGGTAGTGTCCAACCATTCGCTTTACAAAAATATAGAAAATTAAACTATAACATTACTTTTTAATTAATTTAAACATCCATAATAAAACTGGTGTGCTTTTTTGGAAACTATAGATGTGCCAGGAATTTAAATGCAAATAAATTTGTAGGGTGGGCGGATGGCCACTAACACACCTTCCAATTAGTAAAACATGCCCGTAGAATTTATAAAAATTTTATTTATTAATAATAAGGCGTCCGCATTATTAAATACAAGAATATTTATTATAATAATTTTCGTTAAATAAAATCATAGTAAGAGATAAAATTGGAAGTTGGGATAGTGGACATCCACCCACCCTACATATACATGGAAATTCAATCAAAAACTCTATCGGACCCTCCAGTCAGTAAAACATACGCGTAGGGTTTATAGATTTTTCTGAGGAAAAAACCAACGAAAAATTAACTAACGAAAAACTAAACTTTTTGTTTAAACGACATAGACAAGTTGACAGCTCAAATTCTTTTTCAGTTGTCATGGCTCAAAACCGGCCGCTGTTATCAACATTTTCAAAGAGTGATAAAAGTTTCTAAAAATAAATTTTCTATTAAAATGTGAAATAATAAATGTAGATTTATGAACAAACAAAAAAGTTCTGAGCAAACAAATTTTAAGAACACCCTTTATAGCATGGTTCCTGAGGCCCGATCGAAGTGACAAATTGCCGAATGAATTTACTTGATGTTAGTTTAGGCTGTACAAAATGTCAGCACTCTACTGGTATTGAAAATATTTAGAAAAATATGTTAAAATTTATTACCTTTGATGCCCTGTATCTTGGTTATTTGAAGACTTTTATAATAATTTTTTTACGAATTATCATTTTTGCTCCAGTATATGTGGTTAATTTTATTCACCGAGTCACAGAAACACCCTGTATACTCCCTAAGTGCAATCATCTGTTTTATAAATTAAAAAATGAAAACAGAGATAAATTATCATTTTTTTATTAACCAATTTAAGCAATTCCTTTTTATTTACAAAGATTGTTCCCATCAAAGTAGTACGTTTTTCCAATAACTTTGGAGCCACTGTTTCGCTGGTAAAAAAATATGAGTGGTTGTAATTTTTTCAACACACGAAAATTATTTAATTAATTTTAGGATAAACTCACTAGAAGGATTAATTATTCGGAACTTATCGGTAGTTTTCATCATGCAACTTGTGAATTGGCCTTTGTAATAATTGTAGCTCATTTTAAAGATTTGACATAAATGCAAATTTATCTATTTTCATACGCACAATCCGTTGATTTGTATATCAAAGCGGATAAATTGTAAAACTCTTTTCGACTCATGTTTTTCCAACAAAACTCTGTTCAGACTTTTTAGACCATTAATAACATATTTTCAAATTCTTGAATTCATAAATACTATGTCCAAATAACATTCCAAAAAAGCGGTAAACTTTTCTTGAAATTGATCCTATTATTTACGCTTCACCTTCTATTCTTGTACATGTTCTATAAATATAGATCATATTCAACTAAAAATTATTAATAATAGGCAATATTTACCGTGACTTTCATTATGATTCATTCTATAGAAGGTAAGCTTTCACAGAGAAATTAATTTGATTTAAAATATAAAATGTCCATCAACAACGCCGGGTTAGATCTTGATCTAATTAGTATCGGTGTACCAAGACAAAATCCCCTTATATTTTTTATGGACCCTTGGGCCATCTTTAGCTTATATATTATTAGCCTTGAAGATAACTATAATCTTCCAAACGTCTGCGCTTTCTATCTGCTCCTCCGGCAAGTTGTAACTGGAGTGCTTGCCTAGCGAGAGGTTCACTAAGTGAATGATCCGCTTATAACACGGCGAGCACTTTCCTTTTGATGCTGCTGTAGCTCACCTCGGCTTCGATTAGGGGATGACTGTTTTCTTCTTTTGAAGGCGATTGTTTTTTGAATTTGGCTTGATCCCTCTACTATAAAAGGTGTGGCTTAAATAATGACTAAAATAAACTCAAATGTCCTGTCCTATATAACCTCAAAATTATATTACAAAGAGTTAAGGGCGTATTTAGATACTTCAGTAGATGACCAGGAAAGTATGATAGGCCTGATAGAAAAGCCTTTTGAAAACATCCGGTTTGAAGGACCAAGAATAATAACCGATTTGAAAATGGTTTTTAATCACCTATCTGGGATGAAACCAACTCTTATTTTATACAGTTGATTGATAGAACGCTAAGGTATTGCAAATCCATATTAACTTTGTATAAATAAAATTTTAAATAACATTTTGATTTTCAAAAAAATTGTATTTGTTTTCGCAATAATTCTTTCGCAAATTAATTGCTTCTTTAGGTGAATGGAAGTTTACAGTGACAATAGAAAACTTTGGCACTATTGGCGCTATGGTGAAGTTAATAGTTTTAGTAGCAAGAAGTTTGACAATATATTATATTCTATTGACCTAAGAAATTTATGTTGAACCATCTCTAATGTTTTTTTATTGGTTGAGGTATAAGGTGACCAGATAACAGAACAGTCAGATGCCTGAGTTACCCCAGAAGTTACATTTATTGTTTTTGATGTAAAATTGTTAAGATGCACCTTTTGAATACGATTTTGCAGAAAAGATTGAATCCAAGATAATGTTAACTTATTAAAACCTAAGGTATCCAGTTTGCCAGTGTGAAACACAAATAGCATACTATACCAAACATGTACCTCTTTTGATATATGGCCTGCCATTTCACCATTAAATGCAAACAAAGTTAAAATTTAATTATTTACGAGTAGGGAAGTTACTCCTCACCTTAAAACGTTTTTGGCACGACCTCGAAATATACAACAAGTTGATAAATGACAAATGAATATCGACATACGCTACAATAACATTACTTTTCGGTTCACCCAATATATTCACAGAAGTTGGTCGGGTCATTTTCAGTAGTGGATATAATGAAATTTGATAGGTGCCAAGTGCACAAGATCTGGATCAGCTCTTTGGCACTTCGGTAAGAACTAGAAGGAACTAGACGAAAGAAAGGAAAAGCTGGAAGGAAGACATTTATGGGAAATGTTTACTATATGTGAGTAGAAAAGAGGCTTGGAGACACTTCGCCGAGAAGTTTAAAACGGTGTGGGTGGGAAAAAACATAAAAATGACTAAATAAATCCAAGAAGAAGGTATCGGGTTTAAGACTCTGATGAAATTTGGATAGGAGAAGAAAGTAAGAAGGTAATTATATAAAGTATTATATAAATATGCTAATAAATACCTCTTATTCCTTTGAAAAATCAAGAGAGTTCATCCTGGAGATCTTTATAGTAGGGTCGTTTCAGGCTAAGATCACTCCTCGGAGATCGTTTTTGAGACTAGTCTGAGACCATACATAGTTTGTCTCAGATTCTATAAGTTATATAATGTATTTATTCTTGTTTATTTTAATAGTCTCTTTCTTATAGTTTCTTAGAGTCTCTTAGAGTTGATGCAGAGCTAGAAACAACAAATTTTGCGAAACCTTTTTTTACTCAATATCTGGAATGGTCTTTAGTGTAGCGGTTGAGATCTTTGTTGACAATTTTAGTTTGGAAAGAATTTGCACAAGGCTAAATTACGAGAATAGGATGGATGTTTAATAACAATGCCTTTTTTGATCAAGAATTCACATACAATTTTCAAATGCGTATTATTGTGCAACAAAAATCAAATTATTGGCTTTGTTTAGGGTGAAGTGGCTTCGGTAGCAACAGTAGGTTGTAAGCTATTTACGCGAGAGCTACCGACAGCATGTGAAGATACACTTAATGCCGGAAAAGGGGAGAAAAGGACAAATCAGCCGACTAACCTGTGATTGTGGTGGTTCTTTGGCGTCCGTCTCCTTCCCGGGAAGCACAAAATCTCCGACACTAAGGGTGGCGAGGGTGAATGTAGCACTAATTGTAAAGTTCCGCTTGTTCTATACCGTTGCCCGGTATTTCAACGACTCTGTCTAGTTAGTGTTAAAATCGGCTAATTTTAGGTGAGGGTAAACAAAAAACAAAGGAATAGTGCGCATGGAACGGGACGGGAAAATTAAATGTATCCAAACTAATTAATAAATTCGATCGCTCTATTTGCACCGAACATACCCTTCACCCAAAATGAAATATTTTGAGTAAACTAAAGTAAAAATGAATCTATTGGTCACTAGTGAAAATTAAATAGAAAATAAAACAAAATTTTGAATATTAAGAAGTAAACAAACGAATAAGACAAAAATGTGATTTGACCATTAATTTAAGGGCAGAGGTACCACTTTAGTGACTGGCCTTACCACTTCCCCTGTGGCTGTTTTAATGTGAACAACCCTAGTCACTCCATCTGCGCCCGGTTTTAGTTGCGTAATGCGGCCCATTGGCCATGAAGTCGGCGGGACTCCCAGACTGAACCAAAACACGACGTCTCCTTCCGAGAGAGTTCGCAACGGAGTGTCCCATTTAGGACGATGCAATTGCATGTGGAGATACTCGCGACTCCACCGCTTCCAAAATGATTGCACGATTTGTCTACATAACTGCCAGCGATTGAGTCTACTCATAGGTAAATCTAAAATATCTGCCTCTGGTCGTGCGAGAATAGGACCACCTATTAAGAAATGACCAGGCGTCAAATAATCGACTCCATCATCTGGTGAATTAGACAAAACACATAGCGGTCGAGAGTTCAAAATACCCTCTATACGAGAAAGTACAGTACCAAATTCCTCTAGAGTTAAAATTTGGGACCCAATAATGCGTCGAAGGTGGTGTTTTACGGATTTTACCCCGGCTTCCCACAAACCGCCAAAATGTGGCGCATATGGGGGGTTAAAACACCAGTGTATGTTTCTAGTTGCAAAATAATGCGAAATATCTGCAGAAGATTTATCAAAATACTGCGTAATTTCGGAAATTTCACGTGCAGCTCCTTTGAAGTTTCTCCCTTGATCGGAGTAAATGTGAGTGGGTAAACCACGACGAGCAATGAACCTGTCTAAAGCGGCGAGACAACCACCAGTCGTAAGATCAGTTACGGCTTCCAAGTGCAGCGCTTTTGTAACCATGCAGACGAATAGCGCCATGTAACACTTGACTGTTTTAGTTGTTCTCAATAGGGACGCTTCAATATGGAATGGGCCAGCGAAGTCTACTCCGGTGTGTGTAAAACATCGAGCTGGCTGTACACGATATGCTGGCAAATCTGCCATTGGGGGGTGAATCGGTTCGGCTTTGAACCGATAACAAACTAAGCAGTGGAAAATTCGCTTACGAATTAAACTACGTGCGGAAGGGATCCAATAATTTCGATGAAGTAGAGATTGTACAATAGTCGGTCCTCCATGACCCGTATACAGATGATAATGATCTATCAAGAGAATTGCCAAACGACTATTATGCGGTATTAGATACGGATGGCGTGAATGCTTTGGCATCCTTGCCATTTTGAGTCGACCCCCCACCGTCAAAAGTCCCTGCGAATCAAGAAAGGGTGACAACTTCCTTAAACGTTTTGAACATAAACCGCCCTTGATTAGCAAATTAATCTCTTCAATGAAATGATGCTGCTGCGTAATCTTTATAGCAAAATGAAGAGCATCCGAATAATCTTGGGCCGAAAGTGGTCCACGATTCCATTCCGATCGAGGTTTTCCCTGCATCCTGGCTATAAAGTTAAGCGCGAAACGTCTAATGTAAGCAAGAATACGCTGAAGTTTAGTGAGAGATGAAACTCTATCAAATAAATCTATAATGGAGTCTGAATTAGATGAAGACAAGTGTATATTTACAAGAACTTCTTTAATGTCAGGAAGATTTGCAGTCGAAATATCAGGCAAATCAACCGGCCATAGCGTTGGAGGTGTATGTAAAAAATCTGGTCCATTCCACCACATCGAACAATCCAACAATTCGGATGGAAATAGACCGCGAC
This sequence comes from Ontholestes murinus, assembly GCA_963969525.1. Taxonomy (NCBI): domain Eukaryota; kingdom Metazoa; phylum Arthropoda; class Insecta; order Coleoptera; family Staphylinidae; genus Ontholestes; species Ontholestes murinus. The sequence continues at coordinate 54,538,950 of OZ018389.1, read as the reverse complement.
TTGCAAAATCAGCCGGGTTTTGTGACCCTGGAACGAATTTCCAAGTGGCAGTAGGAGCATAGTCATGGATTTGCACAACTCTGTTTGTAACGAATGTTTTTAAGCGATAGGGCGGAGTTCTAATCCACGCGAGTGCGGTGGATGAATCCGTAAAACAAATAGGTGCTCTCAATTGTAAAGACGAAAAACATGGAATCGTGTAATGCATCAGTTTTGACAGCAAACAAGCCGCACCAAGTTCCAAGCGCGGAATAGTCCATGTCTTTAATGGAGCGACTCTGGTCTTGGCAACAACTAAATTTATAAGTACTGTTTCATTTATTTCCAATCTTAAATAAATGACTGCTGCCATTCCCACAGTACTCGCGTCTGAAAATCCCACCAAAGTGGCATGGGTATAGTCAATGTGTATAATACAACGAGGAATAGAAATTTGTTCTAATGTAGACATTTCATTAAAACTGCGTGTCCATTGACATAATATATCAGCAGGCAGTGGATCGTCCCACTCAACTTTAAGTAACCAAAGCCTTTGCAACAAAACTTTAAGCAAAAAGACGAAAGGGCTTAAGTAACCGTTCACATCATATGTTCGAGAAATACGCGAAAGAATTCCTCTTTTGGTAGGTACTTCATTAGAATGTCGAGTTAAATACTGAAATGTGTCGGCTATAGAATCCCAACACAACCCTAAGAGTTTAATAACACCGTTTGACGTAGGTAATTCCTGTGGCATTGTACCATCAGCACAAACAACGCTGTCATGAGAACTTGCCCATTTACCAAGTTCAAAACCTCCTAATCTTAACAGTGAAATTAACTGGAATTTCAATTCTAGAGCAACAGTTTCAGATTCTGCTCCACACAAAATGTCATCAATATAGATTGAGTTTTGCAAAGCTTCAGCTGCAAGAGGAAAGGACGGACCTTCATCTAAAACCAATTGCTGTAATGTGCGTTGTGCTAGAAATGGACTACTAGTAGAACCGAATATTAAGCGAGTGTGCTCCCATTCTAGTACGGGATAGTTGGAAGAAGAACGCCAAAATATATGTTGATATATACAATCAGATGGGTGAACTAATATTTCCCTAAACATTTGTCGTATGTCACAGGTGAATGCCACTCGTGATAATCTAAATCGTGTGATAATTTGTCCAATATCGGACTGCAATTTCGGACCACTTAAGAGGGTGTCATTTAAACTTAGGCCATTTCTCTCCTGCTCAGCAGGATTAAAAACGACTCTAATTGTAGCGGAATTAGAGTTCTGTTTCATAACTCCATGATGTGTCAGGATATATTGCGAAGGTCGAGGAGCAGGTATGAGATGTCCTTGCGAAATGTAATTTTGAACATTCTCCGAATATAATTTGAAATATTCAGGATCTCGTTCAAAGCGAAGTTCTAATTTGTAGAATCGATTAAGGGCCTTTTCCCTATTGGATTCGAAGCAAGGTCGAGTATTATTTTTGAAGGGCAATCTAACCATATAACGACCGGTATCAACGCGTGTCGTTGTATCATTAAAATATTTCTCGCAAACAATATCTTCGGGTGAAGAAAGCGAAGGAGAAGTAACTTCTTCGGCTTCCCAAAATGAACGGAGTATGTCATTGAGTGGAATTTCAGAAGCATGGTGTGCGTTCAAAGCAACGAGCTCTGGTGGATTGCTACTAGAGTATGAGCCCATAATAACCCAGCCGAAGGTCGTAAGAACTGCAGTAGGGCTGCCCTTGATGTGTGAAGGCGACGAGGGAGTGATATCAAGGACAGTGTCTACACCGAGCAATATATCTATCGGTGCAGGCCGACAAAAATCAGGATCTGCCAAACTCAATGACGCAAATTTATCTTTAAGTTGTTGCGAGAGAGGAATAGTAGGTAAATCTGAAGTTATACGAGGCAAGACGACTGCCTGAAAACGAATTGGAGAATTCCGCGATGCAAGCGGAGCGATATTACAATTAACAAGTCCCTGTGGTTTTCCTAGACGGGCCTGCCCTACTCCTTTAAGATCGTACTTGCACTTAGCGAAAGCTAATTTAAACGATTGGCGAGCGATGCCGTAATAAAGTTTACTTGGCTCCCTGTGTCAAGTACCAAACGACAAACGTGCCATTGCCCATTTGAACCTAAAATCTGTGCCTGTGCTGTGCCCAATATGGCATGAGTACCTGCATTATTTTGACACGGATTTGCCAATGACAGAGAAATAGCATTAGAATCGCCTTCAATGTTTTCACCAGGAGGATTTTTAGCAATCTGAACCGTAGCAATATCATCATGATAATTAATATTGTCATCAAAATGCAAGAAAGAGTTATGTTTTTTATTATTACAGGTTTTGCAAGCGTATTTTGATGAGCAATTAACAACATTATGCTGCCCTAGGCAAGCAAAACAACGCTTATGAGACTTAACTATTTCATAACGTGCTCGTGGTGTTGCCGCTAAGAATGAGGGGCATTTAATTAATTTATGTTCACCTCTACAATTCGGACAAATTAAGGCGAAATGTTTTTTCCGTTGTGTACTGCTAGCCTCCGGTACAATCATTGACATTCGTTTATTTGTTTTAATAATATTCGAATTTGAAATAGGTTTTGTCGGCGAACCAGAAACAAGTTCATTTACTGAGCACTGATCCCTTAAATGTTTAATTAAATCATCGAAACTTGGGAATTCCTCGTCGAGATGACGGGCTTCAAAGCTTCTGCGAGTTTTAGGATCCAACAAACGAAGTGAAAGTTCAAGCAGAAAGTATTCAGAGAGTTCGTTTATATCAAGTGATTTTAAAGAAGTAACAGTAGCCTGCAAAGTATCAACCAATTCTCGCATGTGGCGAGGATGATCATTCTTCACTGGCGATAAATTTAAAATCGTCGAAAAATAATGATTTGCTATAAGTCTTCTGCTTGTAAAACGTTTGACTAACAAACCATATGCGACACTATAATTATCAGGACTAAATGTGACTGTTTGAACCAAACGTAACGCATTTCCCTCTAAATAACTGATTAAATACGAAAACTTTTCAATATCGGATAAATCAATATCATGAATTAAATTATTATAAAGCGAAATAAATGATGAAAAGTTTTCTGCAGTTCCGTCAAATTTCGAAATTTGAATCTCGGGCAGTTTAGTACGAGATTTTATGTGATTGGGAGTAGACGCTACGGTAGCAGTAGCGTCCACAGCTGACGCAACAGCAGCGGTAGTAGCCGCTTCGCGCTCGTATTTCGATTGGACCGCAACAATGGGATAATACAGCTCGTCAAATGCAGCGCTAAGAGAAATCGTATCTATTTTAAAATCGTCATGCCTTACTGATAAGGCCGCTAATTCATCGAGGATGTCCATAAAATCCGAACGAACCTGCGTTATCTGTGAGGCGCGCACCGTAAAAAGGTCGCGTTTCTCGGGTAAATTATTTATTAAATCAAAACAAAGTTGCGCCATATTCCAAAGTCGTTCCTTTTTAGTATTAAGTACCGTAAATCTCAAGTGATCTTTCGCGCTTGGTTCAGTCATAGTGCACTAATAAGATATAGTCATTAAATGCGATGAATTCGAATGGAAAATAGCGAATTGAAAATAGATGATGCTGAGCGTGCGTGTGGCGCTGAGATGTGTTCCGCGAAAGGAGTGTTATTTATCTGACTACGCGCAAGCGGCGAGCGCAGATAATGCGAATAGGGTCGCTGGACGCGACTCAAGCCGATGACTGTCGGACGTTTAAACAAGAAGAACGTTGTGGAAACAGCCACGTGGGAATGCAAAATGGCGGCCAAAATGACGAAAAATTAATGATTTTAAATTTTAACCAGGAGGCCCTTAAAGGGCACGATCCGGTTCGAAGGACCAATTTGTTTAGGGTGAAGTGGCTTCGGTAGCAACAGTAGGTTGTAAGCTATTTACGCGAGAGCTACCGACAGCATGTGAAGATACACTTAATGCCGGAAAAGGGGGGAAAAGGACAAATCAGCCGACTAACCTGTGATTGTGGTGGTTCTTCGGCGTCCGTCTCCTTCCCGGGAAGCACAAAATCTCCGACACTAAGGGTGGCGAGGGTGAATGTAGCACTAATTGTAAAGTTCCGCTTGTTCTATACCGTTGCCCGGTATTTCAACGACTCTGTCTAGTTAGTGTTAAAATCGGCTAATTTTAGGTGAGGGTAAACAAAAAACAAAGGAATAGTGCGCATGGAACGGGACGGGAAAATTAAATGTATCCAAACTAATTAATAAATTCGATCGCTCTATTTGCACCGAACAGGCTTTCAAATTCTAGTCTACAATCGTACTAAAACTTCTAGATAATATGCATTTACAGTTTGACCTTTTAAGGTGAATTTACTGTTAACAATTCTATTTGATTCGTAGAAAAAAATCAGCTTTGTATCGATTTTTGCTTTTCTGGAAGCATTTTTTGGGTGACTTCCATGCAGCATGGCCATTTTTGGCTTGTATTGAAAACACTAAGTTTCATCACCAGTTGCAATAGCTTCCATGCTTACTGGATTCCATCGGGGTATTTTTAACATATATTTACTACTCTGACCTATCCGAACGTTTGGTGGTCTATCAGAGTGTGTGGTACGAAACCACCACAGATCTCTATTTGCCCAAATACTCAATCAAAATTTGACAGTGCTTTTAGGTAACCCAACCCAAAACACACAGCGGTTGCTTCGTAGAATTTCTTTAACCTCTTCCGTGTTTTTTTTTCTTCATTGCGCGTGGTTTTTAGCAATGGAGCAAAATTATCGCCAACAAAGTCTTCATGGAATCGGCTAAACAAACGGAAAATTTGTTAACGGGACGTGTATTTATCCCCCTACACAATTTTTAGCGTTTCGTGCGTTTCTGCTCTACGTTAAATAATTCAAAACAGAATTTGATATTCGCTCATTGTACCATGTTGAGTTTTTGACAGAGGTATCCATAATGACTTTAGATGAGATGCAAAACCACAGTGAAATGTCAACCGAATTCACTTAAATATTAAGATTAGGTGGATAAAATATGAAGTGAAACATTTACATTATATATGTCGCTGCACTAAGGACTTTGATAGATCCAGTCATCATATTTGGGACAGACTGTATAGGTTTTGGTTAGTCCAAACTTCAGTTATACTCTCCTCGAAATGGAGTAGCGTAATAGAGCCCAAAAATTTATAGGGGCTACTAATTAGGACATTATAATACCTTCGATGTTTATTTCAAGCAGTGTAATAGGATTTAGCAAATTTTATAGCGACAGGATTTTGCTGCAAAAATGTACGAGGTGGGGAGACAAAATTACCATGATTGTATGACCTTATATTAAACTCAATAACTGCAATTAATTTATTAAATGACTGAATGCTAACTGACCTCTGTTTACTTACGCTATCACAGCCATCTCTGGATGCAGGTTGCTTTCCGGATTTATACGCAGAGCCGTCATCAATTGTTTCTAAAGTAATAATAATGTTTATATGAATTATTATCCTTTGTCCTTTCTAAACCTCGAAACCTGACCTCATTTGAACAATAATTAATATAAAGGTTACTATAATTAAACGAAATTTTATATATGTCCATTATCGCAATTTTAATATGATATCATCTTTCTTTTTTCTGAAAGCTTGTATTTAATTCAATCGTTAGTTTTTACAGTTTGTCACTTTTGAAGGGAATTCCATTGACTTCTGCTTCTTGGCAGAGATGGCTACAGTTTTTCGAATTTCTAATAATTTTTATAAATCGTCCATGAAAGTAATGTAACATCATATTTATGGGATACGTTAATCGTAAATTGTATTATATAAAAAAGGTGTTGTTCCGTTTTAACAAACGTGTCCTAGTGACGCAATTAAGGGCAAGCCAACATCAAAAAGACCGTAAAATTTTAAACCTCAAAGAAAACAAACCGGAAAGTGTCCTTTCTCCCTCTCTATCTATCTCTATCCCTATCCTGCGCCCACCTCTCGTTCCATTACTCATTCAAAAACTGAGGCATCCTTTGTGAACCCTTCCAAAACGCCTGCCAAAAAACGGGCGGGAGAGAGAAAAAATGGATAATTTCCGCGCGGCGTCCTCGCCACAAAGACGCCAAAATAAAACGGTCGTCTTTTGTGCGGGCGTCGGGACGCCTTTTAATATAATCACGCCAAGCTACCTCTGTCCGCCCGCCCCCCCGCTCCCCATCCAGCCGCGCCGCCCGAGGGCTGGAGGCGGTGGAAACAGTCAAAGGTTCGTGAGGAGATGAGATATTCACGACTCGTAATAATTGTGCAGCGTCGGGGTTACAAAGGACTGCATGCAAATCTGGAGGGCGTTGGGCGTCGCCGGCGTCGAGAAGAGCGACGCCGGTCGAGATGTACGTACGTTTGCCCTCGGGGCTCGTTTCACAATCGTTATTGGCTTCGTTTATTTGCGAAATTTCAACGTGACACAGGACGGAACCCAAATGATTTTATACGTCTACACATTTAACACCGCAGTTATTATCACATTTCAGGGCCGTCTAACTAAATTTAAAACTATTTTAGTGTCTCCCATTAAATATTTATAGTGCTTAAAAATTGATTTTAATTCTTTTACTAATATATAAAGAGATTTAATTAAATTTCCAAGTTTTAAAAATAAACATTTTGTCATGAAATAGACTTGAATGTGTGTCTAATTACAATGTCAATAACTTTAAATTAACAAATAAGGTAAAAATAATTAAAAGCATTAACGTAGCAGGATTAATAAAAAAAAACACAACATAGGATAAACTTTTTAAATTTGCAAATTTTTCTAAATAAAACAAAATTGAAATTGTTATTAAGATCATACGTCCATTATAGCTATATATGTCAAACTTATTTAGATGAAAGTTCAAGCGAAACAAGGGTTTGTGGGTTTTGGCCTACAATGGTATATATAAGGATAACCTTTCAATCAAGTTGTTATACACTATGAAATCGTTTTTTTAACTTATATATATCTAAAATTATTCTCCTCTCAAATAATGACTTGGTGTTTAGTGGTATCAATATTTCACTATGACTAAAACATTCTAAAAAACATAAGTTTGAGAAACTTGCCTTGAATACTTTCCAACTTTAGAATGTTCATATAATGGTGTTACAGAACTATTAATAGATATAGAATAGGAATAGTGGTACTCTTAAAGTTGGCATAAAATATATTAATAAATACTAAATATTTATTGTATGTATTCGTAATGTGGCCCGAAGAGTTAAGCTTAAATGTGAATAAGTCACCTAAGTCATTTATTGCCAAGATTTTACTTAATGCTGCAATAAGTCATCAAGATTTTAATACTTTTGTAAATTTTCAAGTCATCGGTGTAGAGAAGAAACTTGCCATTTCTAGTATTAATTCCGATGTCGTTTACAAACAACGGAAACAATAAAGGCCCTAAACGAGAGCCCCGAGGCACACCCAATGTCATTTGGATACTCTGCAAATATCTGTCACATTTGTCTATACATACACGTTGAGTTCTGTACAGCTAGTGTTTAATGAACCTCTAATTAATATAAACAAGTTTCACCTCTGGTAAGTGTGAATTAAATTCATCCTATTTATTCCAGTTTATGCAATAATACACTATGCTTTACACGATCGAAAAATTTGGAGAAATCAATATAAATTGAATCAATTTGCAATCAGCCGACTTCGACAAATATGACAAATACATTGTTAAATGGGTAACCATCAATTTCCCTTTTAAAAACACGTGCTGTTTGTCTTTAAAGGAATAAGAATATGCCCATCTTAATTGTTGTGAATGTAACGAATTTTAAATTTTAGAAATTACAGATTGAATACGTACACAATGATAACTCGTTATATTTGTCTGATAGCTTTCTTTAAATATAGATTCAACAAAATTGACTTTTCAGCATGTTGGAAATATTCCTGATGATAGTGAAAATTTAAATATGGTAATAATAACCTTACCCAACGTATACAAATATATCTTCAGGAAGTAAGCAGGAATACCTTCAAGGCCGGAGAATTAAAGACATCTTCAAGAGTAGCACTAAAATTGCTCAGATGTATTGAATTGAATTATATTTGAATAATTCAAGTAAGCAAATGTTCATTTTTCCTGATTAAATACTTTAAAAAATTATAATCTAAATAAATCCGTACTTTAAGCCATTGAATGACTTCTCTTTTGGATAACCTGTGGTTTTACGATAAACAGTTACCTGATTCCAAAACTGTTTAGAATTATTGTTAATTTCAAGTTCAACTCATCAAATATATCGTTTATATAATAAATCATTGAGTTCACTACATTGTTTTCTCAAATTCTAAATGATTCTAAAAAGTCCACTGGTACAAACATACCCAAAACAGAATATGATATATTGTTAAAAGTAGTAACACAATTATTCTCGATAAAATTTGTTCCTAGTCAACAGATAACAATCAACTAAAATTACAAAAGTTACTATTTAAGCTTACATTTTTTCTATTTCCACTATTACACTGACACAAACATTTAAGACCACATTCCTGTTGCCGACTGATTCAATTATTTTTTTTATAAAGTTTTCTGTCGAGAAATTATTCATTCTTGATATCTCAATAAGCAATTCTTCAAATTGTTTTATTAACTTCTTCCTTATTCTACCTGTTATGCCGATAAAAATGTTTACTCTCGTATTAACAAGTAAGTCGGCTAGTGGACTTGATGCCAAAATCTCCATAGCTGCCGTACAAATTGTTCGATAGCACCTAATTTTCATTAATGCTGCTGGTCTAAGCACACATCGTAATCTCCTTCGATTTCTACTAAAATTTAGATATCAATTTAAATAAAACAACACAGTAGAGAGGGTTTCACATTTATTGTTGAACACTGCAACATATTTCACCACACAGTGGCTTCATTATTATTTCATTATGTTATGGTTTCTTCAGGTATCCGCCTCGTCAATTCAACATTTAGATATCCCAACCATGCTGGCGCCATATACAATTTCTAGTAATAGTAGTAGAAGTAGTGTTTGGCTATCGACCACGTGGTCCTTCCGCTTTACTTACTTTAAAGGATCGACCCCGTCATTCTAAAGCACCATTAATTGTATCCCAATGGTGAATGGTACCGGTCACCCATAAACTACTGACCCGAACCAACGTTGCTCCACGTCAGTTCGGGGCTGTAACCGAATGCGCCACCACCGGCGTGTTACAGTTTCTAGAGAGAGAGAAAACATCTTTATTAATAGAAGTAAGTATTTATACAGTTTTTTTTTTTATGAAGTCAACAGAGTACAGACTTGAGGTTTCTTCTAATCATCGGCTATCGACCCGCGGTCTTTCAGCCTGGATTACAGTTTCAATTTTTCCACACTTAAAAATAATTTCCTAGATTTCTCGCATGGTCCGTTTAAATTTGTCATTAGTGTAGCAACTGCTTTAGTAAATTTTCTTGCGCTACTTGTTGCTTCTCTTACATTTGAACTAAATTTTGGATTCAATTAAAATTATAGCACCTAATCATTTCATCTTCAATTTAATTTCTATTTCTTGTCCAAAACTGTTAATTCTTTCGCTCATTAAACTTCGAGCCCTTTGCTTGTTAGCTAACCAAGGTGCATCCGTTTTATTATTTGATACCTTCAAACCCAGATTGCCAAGTTTTTCACTAATCATTTCAGCTGCTAATTTTGATTTTAATTCCCCTCAATTAGTTTCAAGCCCTCGGGTAAAACAATACTAAACATTTCATCATAGCTTTATGTTCCTAATTCCTCTTCTAGTTCTCCCTCCGTACACTCAAATACCAAAACTCTCTCTTCAAAAATCAGTGGCCATGAGAGGGAGTTATATCCATTTTTTACATCAATTTTAATTCATAAACAATGTTTTTCCCTTATATTGAACCAGAGTTAGCTTCATTACATAAATTTCTTACTTCTTTGATGGCGCCCACAATAAATTTCTCAAAAAAAAATGAAATTGTTATATTGCCAATCCCCTGTTTAATTCTAATATTTCTTTGGTTCTAAATGCTATTATATACAATACAATAATCTTTATTTGGACACATTTACAATACATAATAACATTTAACATTCATATAAATAAATGGTGTGTCTGGGCTATAGACCTGAGGTATTTCTGTCCTGTCTTGAATTTAAGGCGAGAAAAAAAATATCTTTGCTAGCTAGCTTAATTGTCTTGGTGATTCGCACAAATTAATTGATGATTTGTGAGGAGAGATATTGATATCTAGAAGGGATATTTGGGTTTCGAGGAATACAGAATTTGAATAATTAAATGCTATTAATTTATTAAAATTATCAATTTTTAATCCCACCAGTAACCAAAGATTCTACGCTTTTTTTTAAATTTTGAATTTTTTACTTACAGTTTTATAAGGTATTCCCCAAATGTTTAATTCAAAATTTACTTCTTTTCATTTCACTTACGTATTTTTGGTAATTTGTACTTGACCTAAATTAATTTGTTATTAGCATTATAGAGAATCTCTATTAGAAACAAACAGGATAGATAATTCAACAACTAGAGATATGTAATGGCGAACTTAGAATGTATAAAGGTGTTAGACAGAGATATGTGTTAATATTTAATACTCAGAGTACATCTTCCACAGAGCGCTGCTTCCACAGAGCGCTGCGTCAAGCAACGGAAGATATAAAAGTCAATGGAGTAAAAACATTCGCTTCGCCGACGATACAGTACTAATAGCGACATGTGAAGAGAACCTCTAATACTGAATATCTAATGAGGTGAACAGTGAAGCTACATCTATGAGTATTATAATCAATGATAATGGTAATAACAAAAAACTAACTTCCTCCAACCAACGTAATATTGGAACAAGCTAGAATCCAGCAAGTCGCAAAGTTCCAATATTTATCTTGTTGGCTAAACGAGACCATGTATCCCGACAAAGAACTAAATCGAATCAAGATTGCGAGACAGGGCTTTATGAAAATGGGAAAACTATTAACCAAGACCTACTATTTAGTATGAGTACCAAATGGCGAAATGATACATATGGTCCTTGCTGATATATGGATGGAAGCATGGATGTTAAAAACATCTAGTATGAACCAGATAGAGGATGGTGCGACGTATGCAAAAAATATCATAGATCGAACACGCATCGTATGAAGAAGTCCTTCGAAGTGTGAACTTCTTCATTCGAGGGAACTCCTACTTTAAAAATGCGAAAAAAAGCTTACCTTGGTCATGAAATGAGGCACGAACACTATGAACTACTACATCTGATAATCCAGGAGAAGGTAGAAGGAAGAAGAGACATTGGAGGAAAAATTGTCGTGCCTCCGGAACAATGGGAATTTGACAGGGATGGGGTTTGAAGATATGATGAGAGCCTCCTTTCTTTTTCAATTTGGTTGTTCCGCAAATATATTCGTATATAAATATTGTTTTTTCTTTTGAGTATCGCCAAATGACATACCTCTATTTTTTCATATTACTGTTGTAGTTTCTCCTGAATTATTTACTGTTCTAAATCTTCCTTCCATATATTTTTTCTCTTCAGACATTCTACTTTCTATCATTAAATAACTCCGATGATGAATAGTAAAATTTATTAGAAATTTCTTTATAATAGTTTTTAATGTACGAAGATTCGTATTTCCTATCAATTTTCAGCATATCATTATAACATTTGATGCCTAAGTAACGAGAATTTTACTGGGCCATTGAAAGTCTCGAGAAGGGAACATCCAAGTAATTCTTCGTGCGAGTGTCGTGATCATGGATACATTCTCTTTTTATATGACCACTTTTCTTTATATAAGCACACAATTTATAAATATAAAGCGAATAAAACGTCATTATTCCCGATTATATAAAATATTTTTGGGATGATGTTTATTACGAGACGTGAAGCATGTATTGTAATGCTCTTTTCTGAACAATGAAAACTTTATAACCGTCATGAATTAGTCCATATGAAATATAATAGCTTTAATACCTCAAAGGTTAGTGTATGTCTTACATTTCTGATTAGAAAGCAGTGCGTGCTTAACTTGCGCATAAGATTTTAAGTGTGATAATTGCAAGTAAGTTTTTGGTCTAGAAAGAGTCCTAGGAATTTTCTGTTGTTTGAATGACCTGTCAATTGAATGACCGTCAGTTTTAACTAAAAGGCTTTGCTCCACTGTTTTATTTTTCGGATAAAATTGAACAGCAATTTATTTTAGGTAAGACAGTTAATTTCGCACCATCGTGACATTATTTGAGATATGTTGTTCGATTTTAGATTTAATTATGCATGAGAAAATGTGCTTACAAATATACTGGTATCATCGGCATATATAATTGGAGAAGCACTAATGTTTTGAAATTTGTTAGGCAAATTACAAACAATGTAGAAGAAATACATGAGCGTATACCATTTATATCAACATACTATTCCCTACCTACAAGGTAACTTTCAAGCCATTTAGCCGATGCACCACGTATACCTACGTTAGATAATCTTGTTGTGTTGCATTTAATGCTTCGGATATATATCTTCTGGGTAGGTCATTTTGTGAATTGAAGAGGATGTTATATTTCTCTAAAAAGGCATTTATCTCACATTAAATAAAAACTCATAAATCTTAGCGAACTGACACTGTAAGGCTACGGGTCTGTGGTCAGTCATAGTCAGTACTATTTAAAAGCTAATTGATTCTGTTGCGTTTTTAGAACAAATATCTAATTAAAATTAATATATCTGTAATTAATTGATAAGGCTGATAAATGTTGAAAGCGAATTTGTTAAATCGATTTGGTCGTTGAGAAGATGTGCATTGTATTTTCTTTTATTGATTTCCATGCATTCCATGAGTTTCCGGCCTTTTGTTTCTTGATGTAAAATTTTTAAAGTAGTTAGAGTATGTGGAATTGGTTTTATTTTGTTAGGGGCTGGTTTTGCCAAAGACTGTCCCCAAGACATATGTAAGACAAACCGGAAGATCGTTCCAAGAGAGGAAGAAATAGCATAAAACCAGCTTCGAATAAAATAAAACCAATTCCACATACTACAACCACTCAAAACACGTTTTATTATTATGTATGTATTTATTGTTGAGACTTGAGACTTTTTATGTATATTAAATATTAAAAATATATCACATTTTACTGTAATGTCATTAAATGATGAAATTTGAGGGAGAGAAATATTTGATTTTGGACCTGGCACGTGCCACGATGTATGAATGTACAAACGGAACACAATATGTGGCTGTGTGTTTTTTTGCATGTTCAGGGCGTGGATGTGAAGTCTTCCGAATTATCACACACGACGGGGTGTCTATTTGCGTGCCAAATTACCCCTTTCCGCGGTGTTACGCCGCGTTACGCGAACGCACGTGTCATAAACGCGTGCGTGTGCCTGTGTGTCTTGCGTACACCACATAGGGGATAATTGACCGTGATATTTAAATGATGGGATGGCTAACAAGAAAAAATAACACACTCTGACACACAATGCAAACCGACCTTAATGACTGTTGCTTAATTGGAGCCTGAAGCCCTTTCAAACAAATAATCGATAATAATAAAACACATAAAATATTTATTGGTATAAATATTTTAAATTTTTAAAAAATATTATTTCACGAAAATAGATACCTATTAAAAAAATTGGCTTTTAGATATATGTAAAAAAAATATAAATTTACATCTACCTTAAATGTATGGTTTTTTTTCACATAGTGAAACCTTTCACACAATGCCAATTATTTGGAATCAATAATTATTATTAATTAAACAAATTCATTCATTATTCAAGGTGTACTACAAAGTGAACGCCTTCACAATAAAACATTTAATAATCATTATTAGGATGGTTGTGACCATTACCAAGTAGTAATTCAACATTCATGTTGAATAGTTATTATAACATTGTAATGTAAACACTAATAATCTTAGACTTAAATAAATTATTTATAATAATATTGTTGATTTTTCGAAGTAAGAAATTCATTTATATACATTCTCTACATAACTTAAATCACATTAACTAAAAAGTAACGTTTTGTTATTATCGATTAATAAACGCGTTAGAGAAGTTATTATGTCATGGCAATCTTTAGACACGTGTTTCACTGTAATACAACTCAATAGCTCTCCGTAATTATGGAATTAAAATTTAATAATAAATATATTATTATTTAAATCTTATTTTTTTATTTAAAACTACAAATCTAGTTAAAACACTGCAAACGTAGTTTTAAATCTAACATTATTGAGCGTATATGTCTACTCGGGATTATCCAGTTTTAATTTACGGTGAATTCGAGAATGTATATTTAGAACAACGCCGTGAACTTTATGCACTTTAAAATCACAAAACCTGAATAATGAATTCAGCATAGACAATTGCATAATTCCCACTTTACAACCATCTGATTAACTTAGTTCTGTATCCGCCACAACTCATATATTTAGTTACATATACACCCATTGAATTGAACAACATAGTTGTATTAACAATTGCTTACTATTTATATAGCTTAATTAAGTGATATTTTACAAACGTTTATTAATAATTAACATAACTTTTAAAATGCTGATTTAAATAATTATATAGGGTTAGGAGAATTTATCAGAACGGTCGATTCTTTGAAAAGATTATACCTAAATTTATTAGATTAATAAACATCGACGTTTCAAATAATAACAAATAATCGTAGTAACTTGAACAACACAAATTAGGAATAGCCTTCCAAAATAATCTGAAAATTAAGATATGTCAAAATTAAACAAACAAGGAAATTGAACATTTTATTAACCATACGTTACACCTAAATTCATTAGTTTCTTAGATATCACGACATTTTGATCAGTTACAAAACTCAAAATAAATTCCAATATTCCAAACAATTTAATCAGTTAACATAGAAAAATAGGTATAACAAATGAAAAGCCGGCTTTTTTTAATAAATGTTAAAAATGGCTGCCTAAATAATTATAGAAAGCATCGGCGAATAATTTACTTTCTTCTAAAACAAACCTTAATTATATCTGCAAATAGATTATTTATTTGTACACTTAATCAATTATTAAATGTATAATAAAGAATTATTATATATTATTTAAATTAAACATTTTAACGACATAATAATAAGTTAGTAATAAATGTCAATTTTATCTTTTTTCGTAGGTGCAGTGGCGGTTCGACCGAAAATTAAGGAGCACCGCCACTGGCACCTCTTTGGTATGACCTTTACTAAATAACGCTATCTATATTTTTTAATTTTGATGACTGGTTTCGTTTACTGCTGGTGCTCAAATAAGAACGCAGCTTTGTAAATATTAATTTACTTTTATTTTTCTTATAGCTGTTCAAAATGAACGTCAGCCCAGAAACACGGCGACTATCAGACCAGAGGCGTTGAGAGATATGAGCGCCGAACAAGAGAGGGCGCTGCGGGAAGCTGCGGTTGCTGTAGGTGTTTTCGGGTAAGTTGGCTTAAACGTAATAATAATAACACTATTTTTAAACTCCAATTATTATTATTATAAATCGTAATTTCGGAATATATAACTAATATTAAATGTCACATTGACATACATGTCAGAAAATAACTGCACATAAATTGGACAAAAATAGCCACTAGCAATAGCAAAATTATAGCGATAATAACAACCTACTGATCATTATCGACAATAAGAAATAATTTTTTGTCAAGTGATTTTATTATGAAATATTTTTCTATAGAGATAAAAATCATCATGAAAATCTATTTATCTGAACACAAAACAATTCTAAAGGTTCGCTTTTGTTGAAAATTCTTCATCGTTACTAAATGGTACATGATTATCTCTAGTTTATGAGTTTAGTTGAACAAAAGAATCCTCTGTAAATAAATCTTTTAACAATCCAAAACTTTTTTTGAAGCTGACATCAACTCCTCCAGATGCATTTAAATAGGTCAAGTTGCTTTTTTTTTACTCTTATATCCATGAGAGTATGGAGCAATGAATTCCTCGAATACTTAATTATATTTCTACTCTCGAAAGGTATAAAGTGCAGCATTTTTTTCTTTCAGCATACTAAATTTGAATTGGTTTGTTTCGGGATAGTTTTTGAAACAGGTATATTACGTCAATGATTTTTTCTACATAATATTTAAAATAATGAAAATATCTAAAAGCCGAATTTGTTTATAAATTCAAAAAATCAAGATCTTTTGTGAAAATAACTTTAATAAATTGTCTATTCAAATAATTATTTTTGTTAACAATACATGACATCAAAATCCTCATACAAATGATTGTATTTTAATCATAGGATATCATCTACTGCATCCATCATTGATGGATTTGAAAATGTTCATGTGCCTCCGATTAGAAAGTGGCCATGGAAAATAAACTAGGTTCATTGAGATCTTTGGGGCGACTGCTGTATGATCGTGAGTTTAGAATAGCCTCGATTTAAATTAGGAGTGTATAGAGTTCTTCTATGGTTAATTTTAATTGTATAGTTACATTTTACACATGATATTTGAGTTATTTTATGTTCAATTGTTAAAAACTCTCGAGGTCTTTTAGGTGAAATTCTTTTTGGACTGATTTGTTCAGTATGAATTTTTATAAACCATTATATCTTTGGGTTAAATTACCTCTGTTGAAAGAATAAATAAATCTGCTGCATATAAATTTGGAACCTTGCCATAATTTTAGTTCTAAAAACCACCGAAATCCGCATCTTAACTCGGAGAGTTGTGAGTTTGCGAATTAGGCAAATTCCTCATCATATAATCTAAATTGTATGAGTTTATATTGACCGGTCACGAGTTAACTTTTGTTTTCATGGCCAAATGTTGCTATCCGACCACGAGTAAACTTGTAATTCGCTTTTGTTTTCGCATCGCCATTGTTTTCTCTGTAGGCGATCTTAAAACATTGTTGACCGGTCACGAACATTAACTCGTAGTGCGCTTTTGTTTCGCAATACATGAAACTGCTGGTCAGCGTAACTGAAGTTGTGCCTTTCGCTTATAAGACCCGAAAAGTTGCGTCTTTGGTTGTAAAAAAATGGACAATTAAAATTTATTTAAAAAACGATTACGAAACGTAAAAGTTAAGAATATTTCAATGAACTATACGCGGATATAAGTTATATTAGGCTTGTCCTAGTAATTGTTAATCAAATTGTGGTAACGTGAAAAATGATACTGCATCATAAGATAGTGAATCTGGTATTAGGTCATCGAAACGTCAAACGTAATTTATGATAAATAACAAAAGAATATATTTTTACCACTAAATTATTAATATTATTTGGTAATTCATTGTTGACTAATTGACTTGAAAATTCTAATAACAGATTTCTTATATAATTTATGTAGTATTGTAGATTTTCCAAAGTAAGAAATTCATTTACATGCATTACTGTACATATGTAACTTAAATCACATTAAGTACAAAGTTAGACAGTGAATCTGGTATAAGGTCATCGAAATGTCAAAAAAGAAATATAATTGATATTACACACTAAATTTACAAATATTTAAATATTCCTTATGCAACTATTGAACGTAGTGACCCTCAGACTATCAATGAGGCAACGGCTTTATTTTGTTAACTATTCTCAAATGAAAAAGTTACATAAAATCACTGCAAAAACGGTGCCATAGGTGGAAGTTCCCATTAGTGAAATATAGAACTTGTTTGGATTACTGAAATTCATTTATTCATTTGCTAAACCAGAAAATCTTATTGGAGAGATCGGAAAGGATCGTTTAGTGAAAGCACCAACATTTTGGGCAATTAGGTATGTATGTATATATATATATATATATATATATATATATATATATATATATATATATATATATATATAATACACAACATACTTCTTCTGAAGACAGACTTTGCAAAACTAGACCGCATTTGGATCATATCATTCCAAAATTCCATTCCCTATATATATCCAAACAGGAGCTAGCCTTAGATGAAGCAATAGTACTGTACAGAGGATGCGGCTAAGATAATAAAATATGAAATTTTCATCAGAATTCTTTGTGAATGTGAGAGTGGATATATGTGACCTTCGAGTTCTTTTCAGGGAAAGTCAAAGAGCTACAAGAAACTATATATTTGTGATGAAGGCGTACCTTGGTTGTTGAAAATTTGTATGAAAGGGATAGATCTTGCAGATCAATAGTTTTGCGAATAGCGGTGTTTTACGAAAATCTGTCAAGTAGTACAAAAAAATTACCATTTTTTGTAATAAACTGCACTTCATTCAATATGTTCAGAATTTCTGAGCATGCGCCTCTCACCACACCCAACCCTGAAAGTGGGGTAAACATATTTTTGTAAACAGTTTTTGTGGTCACTTGCTTGAAGAACTTTGTATAAGTAACACACATTTGTTGTAATTGTAATTTGGAAATATACGTTTTTTCTGTGTTTCGAAAAGTAATTCTTTTATTTCAGAAGAAGGTTATTAAGAGCCGGACAAAAAACATAATGCATATAAAATGTATTATACCCATCTGCCAGAAAATAAAATAAGATACAAAAAATATCTAGTGGAAGTCACCAGAGTATGGATAACTGTGGATTTCAAAGAATGCAGCATTACACTTAATGCCTCTCAAATTTCTAATAATGATAAACCCTTCAGGCTTTAGAAAAAATAAGCACTACCAGAAAAAACATATCCGATTAGAACGTGTAGAGTACCGTCTTCAAAACGAAACCATTATTTTATATAATACCACGTTTTATAAACAAAAAATTGAAAGTTGATTTATATTGTTATGCTTTCACATTTAATTACGAAATGACAGTCGGTGGCAAGAGATAAGTTTTCAGCCAAATATTTTTGCTTCGGACAAATAATTTCATATAGTTTTGTCGTTTACTTTAAATCATAGTTACATTGAATTATTAAGAATCATGCTACCAAAATTCAAGCCAGTTATATCTGTTACTTTGTTGTCCGAAATAATCCAGGATAGAGTAATTGTTCAGTCTGGTGATACTACATGGAATCGATATAAATCTTCAATTAATTTTAAATCTAATGTAGATTTGTTAAGAACTAAACAACGTATAATTGTAATGAGATAATAGAACTGTTTTTTTATAAAAGCGTCTTGGCGCACAATGAATCTATAGGTTGTCTTAGAAGTAAGGACGAATTTTAATTTGGTGCCATTTTGTTATATGACGTTTGGCAGTCATACTTGTTTCATGTATGTAATTTGATATCCTTCTCATTTATAGGCTGATAGTTTTGTGTGGTGACCATTGTAGTTTGATGTTTATTTTCCTCATAGATCAAAGGTCAACTAAGGAACGTATCCAAGTTAAAAAGTTATTACAGTAAAAAACCCACGGCAACCATTCGTGAATTTTAACTGAATTAATTCTTAGTTCGGAAGTTGATCAGAAAGTTAGAGAACACGGGTTATGTTGCAAATGTTAAGAAAACAGTACGACGGCGTTCGAACAGAGTTTTCATTGCCGCCGTGATAAAGTGACCGTAAGCTCCAGAAAATCGGTTCACTGACGACCCCAACAACTGAATTTATCAACAAATTTAATGCATGCAATCCTTTCAAAAGATCTGAAAATGCATGCGTACATGATTTAATTAAGACAAGAGTTGAAGCCTGCTGATCATTGAAAGATACCGATTTGCTCAGTGTGACTCGGCAAGCGGAGAACAATAACTAAAAATAATAATTTTCCCAGATGAGGCGCAGGCACCCAGTAGGTACTTCAATAAACAGAGGTGTGATAGTACCTTTTTGAAAATCATGAGGAAGATGCCGTTACTGTGAACAGCGACCGTTACAGAAGCATGCTTTCTTTTTGTTATTTTTGCAGTTGTGGATGAAAATGACGATTTTTGGTTTCAACAAGATGGTGCGACATTCCAAACATGTCATAAAACGATTGCTCTGCTGAATGAAAATATTTCCCAAAAAATTATCTCTTTGCGTGGCAACCAGGAATGGTCGGCCAGATCATGCGATCGTACGCCTTGTGACTCTTTTGTAGGGATTTGTGAAATCAAAAGTGTACGTGAACAAACCATACAGAATGCACCTATTAAAGGATGAAATGTAACCTTTAAATTAATGGCATTCCACCAGATGTTTCTCATTGAGAACTTCAATGAACGCATTGCTGGTAGCCGCGCGGCGGCTGGTCACATAATAGTATATTACATAACGAGAGTTGTAAGTCATATATTACGTACGAGTGGAAAAAGTTGCGCACGAGCCGTTAGGCGAGTGCAGTAATTCCACGAGTACGTAAGTGACTTACACCTCGAGTTGTGTACTATACTTTTTCTACTCCCATTCATTATAATTTGGAATACTTTGCAATATTGAGGTTATGTTTACTATTAAAACACTTCGCAGCATCGAATACATGGCCCAAAGAGATGAATTATTAATAATAATTAAACCAAAATAACGTCAATGTCAACAACGATAAATGTCAAATTCATTTGTCTAGGCTACTTGATTTGAGTTTTGTAATAATAAGGGTTACGTAATATATTACGTGCTAGTTTTTTCTTCATTACGTGCATGTATCATAATGTCATGGTTACTAATCAACAAACTATTGCGTTATTGCCTACTTACTACTATGGGAGTAGAAAAAGGATATAATTTTTCATACATAAATAGGAAATGTTACTTAATGTGTTTATAAAAGAAACTTACATTTTCAATTAATTTTATATGTTTTGTAGAACTTTAATATTCGTCTCTACTTCCTAAACACCCTTTATATAGATGAAATTGTGATCAACGATTTTTAAATACATGAGTGCACCAAGAGCTTTAGAACTTTAGCATATTGTAGACTATTCTCTTATGTGTGACCTAATTTGATTTAATCTTCAATGACAAATTTCTCTATGCAAGCATACATTTTTGGCCATTCGTTGAGATTTTAATTATTCAAATATATAACCTTTCGAATATGTAATACGCTTTTCTCAGTTCATATCGCACAATTAATTAAATTGTTTTCAGGTTTTGTAACTTCAGTAGTTCTTGATTCAATGATGGTTCTAAATTAGAAGGCAAGTTGCTTATATAAATTAAACATTCTTTTTGTTTTATTTTTAATATTTTGATTAAATTCTTTCCTGAGTTTCATATCATTAAATTCATAGAGTTAGAATGTCGTATGATGGCCAAAATAAACATTAGTCTTTTAGGGCAATCAATATTATCATCATAGTCCTAGTAATATTCATTATATTCATTCATTGAATAAGAATTTTTAATCAAAACCTAAATCATTCGAATATTTTGGCAATAAAAAGGAAAACTTTTGGAAGCATTTAGAAATAAATGATTATTGTCTCACCAGTTATTTAAGGAGTTGCCTAAAAATCAAGGCAATAATTTTCAATGCGTATTATTTCAAATAGCTTTAAATCATCCACAAATATTAAAAGGTGATAATTAGTAACAAAACCTTGAATATCGTTAATGAACAATATAAATATAATTAGCGCACAATAGGAATCTTGTGGTATACCAACAGGATATCTGGTTGTTTAAATAAGAAGAAAACAAACGTGTCGTATCAACAAAATGATCCATTACATCTAATAACAGATGACCAATCAATTCAATTGGATGCTTTCGTGAAATGTGTATATTTTGTATCCATTTGACAACGTTCATCTAGAGCTTCAAATAATAATTCGTTATATTCTAACAAATTTGATACAGAAATCCAAACTATTTTTATAAAAATTACTTCATAAAATACGTTTAAAAAACGTTTTTATTACTCTACAAGAATGTTTCACTACACAGTAAAGGTAGATAAAAAAACCATATACTGTGTCAGTATTTTATGAAGTGATATGAAGTTTTAACAAGTAACAGCCTCCTCAATCCAGTATTTATAAATATTAGTTTATAAAATATTATTGGAATGCTTGATTGATTGCAAACATCCTCCTAATTTTTTGCCAGATTAAAATGATGAAGCTAGCCTTCTATATTTAGATTAGTTTGAAATAAATCGTTTGGCTAAAAACAACCTTACAGCACTGCGACTTGGCTAGATCTTTTATACTAGTACCCTACTTCTAGTAATTTCAATTTTTTCGATAGGATCAATTAACTTCCTAAGAGGCCATGCCCTTTTATATAGATTGTACCAAAATAAATTAAGCATTACAGAGAATATTTACAATTTTGTAAAAAAAAGTTTGATATTTTACCAGAAATAGGTAAACTTAAGACAACTAATGCCATTAATGTGTTACACGCTTATTATATGTATTTTATTGCATTGGGGTAAAGTAATATCAGGAAAAAAGAAACTAACATTATATTCATCGTCGTCTACATTAAAACTGTTATATTTTATTTTGTTTGGATAAACATTTTCATTTTTGTGATCTTTGTCATATGCCAACAGAATTTTGGATCGGAGTTTGAAAAGATTGAAGATGCATATAAAAGTAATATTTTAGATCGTTAGTTAAAGTTAAATTGGCTAAAAGTTCAATTAACGATAAAAATAAATTTTGCTACGAAGAAGCACATTTACCGGCCCTGTTGGTTGGTTTAGGGCGGCGACTGTAGTCGGAGGGGCCCTCGGTTCGAGTCCCAGCTCGGGCATGGATGTTATGTGCGTTCATACATTTTCAAATATAATTTGAAAAATACTAAGAATCTTTCGTGGCTGAATAGCCTAGTAGCTTAAACCGATTTCCCTATATCATTCACCACCCAAATCCGCAATTCCATCCAACATCATTCCTTTAAAAAAAGGAAGCACTTTTAAGAAGAAAAAGAATTTTACTGAATCAACATATAATGAAGATCAAACATTTAATAGAAATATCGGCAGTTTAAGGATATTATGCGAGGCGGAAACCAACTGCAAAGATAAGAAGATGAATTTAGAAACCAATAACAATGAAGAAAGATTTTTAATGCTATATGTCCTAAACCATCTTACGCGGTGGTTCAAATCATTGAAGATATTGTTGCCAAAAAACGGTTCATTAGAAGTGTTGTTTAAAAAACACGCACTTCACTACCAATCTATCAACCTGTAAAAGGAAGCGATGGAAATAAGACAGATATTAGTATACTAAAGAACTTCATTTCTAATCATAACATCCTTTTTATAAATGGAGTCATTTGTTACGAAGTACTGGCAATTTTTAGAAGGATGGTTTTATTAATTCAATAAATAATTAATATCAAACATTTAATTAAAATTTTGGTAGTTTAAGGGATTTATCTTTAGAAGATGAATTTAGAAACCAAGAAAGTATTTTAACGGTAGAAGTTATACACTGCAAAAGGCGAAAATAACCAATCAACATCGGTTTGAATGGTATTCCTCCAAACCAGTGCGATGACTCTGATTTAAAAACATCCTAAACTACCGCGCAAGATTCACTGAAAATATTGCTACTAAGAAACGGTTTAATAAGAGGTGTCCGTATTGTTTCAAAAACTTGCACTTCACTACCAAACTATCTAACTGTAGAAGGAATTGATAAAAATAAGACAGATATTAGTATATGTTTTATTCGAATGGTATTCTTCAAACCAGTGCGTTGAGTTTCTGGTTTATAGACATCCTAAACCAACGCGCAAAATTATTCAAGATATTGTTGACAAAAAACAATTAAACTTTAAGTGTCGATATTCTTTCTAAAATATGCACTTAACTACTAGACAATCGATTTGTAAAAGGAAGGAGGATGTAAAGAAGATAGATATTACTTAACTAAAGAACTGAATTTATTGTGATAACACCTTTTTAATAAGACGGTTACAATAACAACTAAATTTGTAAATAAATTAATTGTAACAAACATATTTAAGGAAAAGTAATTAATCAAAACAAATCCCTATAATTCTGGTTACATAAGTACCGATCAAAATGAGTCTCACAAGAAAAAATATAAAAATTGCGATCGAGTTAGTACCGATAGTGAGACAGACGAACGTTTAGATGATGGCCATAGCAAATCAGAAGCTAAGCATTTCATATTCTTCGGAAGCTAGCGGAAGCCATATACAACATTTGGAAAGAAAGAGTTCAAGTAGATGCTTTGAGAGTTTGGAAAGTCAATTATTTGATGCATTTAAAAAAATATAACAATTAGTTCCATCAGAATCTCTAGCATTTACGTGAGTTAAGTCAATAACTGCCTATAAAATTTCCGAAAATGATAAAAATATTAAAATAAAAACTCCATAATACTGTAATATTTTTTATATTGTTCAACAAAATATCCAAGACATATTTAAACACCGTTAATAAAACAAACAAATATTCCACATTGTTGTCCAAAGAAATAAACGTTGATTTTGAATTTTTCTTAACAACAATTAGAATACCCCCACCCCGAATTCCTTCGTAGACAGTTCTACTATAATTCAAAAATTACGGTTCCCATTTATAATTTTTTGTTTCGCAATTTTGTATATTCTTCAGCCTATGATCCTGCTATTGCATTTTGTGATTGTTTTATTGACCTTTATACATTTATAAATTAATGAAAACAATACTTATGGTTATTCAATTATTAAATTTGGTCATTTGAAACATCAGTATTTAGAGATGTATATTGGTAACTGGTAGTTTCTGCACTCTAAAATATACAACAAAAAATAAATTGAACTTATATGCTTAGTAGTCTAATACTAAAAAGAAACAAAATAATTCCTTTGAAATCAGTATATTAAAAATAAAGGTGTCGCAGACTGTTGTGAATCGATTTTGATCAATCCAGGCGTGACGGGTATTTTCTGATATCGCCCGGCTCTGTCATACGTTAAACCTACAAAAGCGTCACCGTTTGACCACTGGCGTATGACAAACGTGTATGACAGCGCAGAGGTGAAAGCACAAAGAAATTATTAACACTCAGACAGCACCGGCTCTAGTTGACGTTCCATCGTGTGATTTTAGGCCTCCGGTTTCTTTGACGATGGCTCTATCTCCGGCGGCCAGATACGGACCAAGCCTGCTCCATCCCGTGCCACCGCCACCGATTCTAAACAGAGAACCGACACCCACCAAGCAGGATAATAATAGCGACAACGATGGTAAGTTCATTTATTTTTGGAAGACGTTAAAACTCATTAGAAGTATTAATTAATCAATGCTTACAAGATAATACATGATAAATTTATTGAGATAATATTTTTCAACAGGCAACTAGCCAACGGCCTTACAATTTTTTTACAACAAGAAATGATCAGTTTTATAAATGTATGTCTATAATAGACGATAAATTTATTGAGAGTAATTGTCTCAACAGGTAATCGACCAACGATCTTACAACCTTTTTACTACAAGGAATAATCAGTTTTATAAATTTATATCTTTAGAAGAAAAGATTTATAATAAATAATTTAATCGAATAACGTTTAATAATTTGACTTATTGAATAAGAATACAAAGTATTCAACATTTATTGTCAATAATAAATAAAACAGATTTATCAATAACAACATGAGATAATAGTTTAGATTTCGTAAATTAAAAAATAAACTGTTTAATAATGTGAGATTTTTAAATAAATGTATTATACAATATTGTGTAGATCAAAATTTTACGCTTTATAAGAATAATACAAAATTAACACGTTTAGCACCGCCTCAGTTAAATACACTTACATTATTAATGAATTAGCCCGTTTCAATTAAAACGCCCGCTTTCCATCCTACGCCTGAAATCTCTTAATATCATCGAAGGGTAAAGTCCCCAAAGAATAATTAGTAACACGACGTCACCTCTCGTTTAATCCACCTAGATTATACCCAGTCGTCCCTGTGTTGCATCAGAAAAATATTACGCTAATCTATAAATTCTTTTCTCGTTCCGATTTTGAGAAGGGTTTAAAAATGCACACGGACACGTGATTTATTCGGCGATAATCCCGAATTTTTCTGGGTTAGATTAACAAAAAAAGCGATACTGTTTAAAATGTACGGGATTTATTTGAACCTTTTTTTGATAGAGGAAAGCATAGACGTCACCAACGAGGAGGACGATACACCGACGTCGGGTTGTGGGGTATCCTCGAGTAGTGGACCCGTGAGACCGGAACCGCATCCTGCTATCACTACAGGATTGTATCCCAGCACACATGAAACAGTTTATGAAACATCGGCGAGGCTGCTCTTCATGGCCGTAAAATGGGCGAAGAATTTGCCTAGCTTTGCGAGCTTGCCCTTCAGAGATCAGGTGAGAATTTAATAATGTGTTTATACACTTATTATAGCCTAAAAATAAAACAATTAGAATTTATAATTACTTGATCAATATATTTTTTTATAGGTGATTCTGTTAGAAGAGGCATGGAGTGAGCTTTTCCTTTTGAACGCAATCCAATGGTGTATGCCGTTGGATGTTTCATCAAGTCCACTCTTCAACCCTAATGAACATGCCAAGAACGGACATTCGACAACTGACGTGAGGATATTAGCGGATACTTTGATGCGGTACAAATCAGTTCATGTCGATCCTGCGGAATTTGCTTGCTTGAAGGCCATAGTTCTGTTTAGAGCAGGTATGTTTAAAACGTGTTATAGTGTAATCTACAATTATTCAAATAATAAGAACTACCAGGCATTAATAATAACTGTTATTACTTGCTTAAAATCACATTCAGTTTTTTTGTATTTATTTAGCATAGCTATGCCAAATTTTCGCAACGTCCTTTGAATATGAATTGTGAAAAATAATTAATTTAAATTGAATTACTTAATGTTATATGTTTAACTAGTCACCACTAAAAAAATCATGTGTGATAACAAACACAACAAATACATTTCTTAATTTACCTTAAATCATTTCATTTCCCAAAGGCAATTAATTATTTAAATCTGACCATTATCATGTGAGCCTTAATGTTTGGCGTAGCAAAACAGTTTGCTATGCTATATTTTTGTATAAGGCTGTAACATTCCATTAGATAATCAAAATTGAACTTTTCAAACACTCTAAATCCATAACTTTTAGAAATAACGTTACAAAATATATTTTTACAAATATAATGAGACTTTTGAAGCACATAATAAAATAGTATATTATAGATTTGATATAGAATGATATCATTTAAATTTGAATCCACAAATCTGTATATTTATTAAATTTTTACAAGAAAATTATATCAAATTATTGTAATGAATACTTCCTACACTTTTGATGGAACTGGTATTTTACAGGGTTATTAAAATTATGACACTTGTTGTTATTGGCAATAATAATATGAAACACAACAAGTATCATAATTTTAATAACCCTGTCAAATTTTTGTTTTCCTGTCAGCAATATCTACGCACTGGTTTTGACCTATCTTGGTCTCGTCAGCGTAGTGCAGTTAATGATAGTTCTTTTTATGAGGTGAAAGGAAATCCATCATGTACACCCTTGTAATAGAATAGTGTGGGACTCCTACCGGCCAAAGCTACTCATTCAAAATCGCTGTTGTGGCTAAACAGGACCATAGGTGTTTTCTAGTAGGAAACTCAAGTGAAATGATGACTAAGATTTGGGACATCCTCGAAAGGAGCAACAAGAAAATGGAATTTTTTATGGAGTTTATAAGCCTCCAGTATTTCGTTAAGAATAGAGACACTTTTATAGTGACGTCTATTGTCTAAACATGTCCGTATTATTCCAAAACTTCATATGAAATATTGACGGACCTAGTTGAAGCTAAACGTAAATTTAAATCTTTCTTTTTCTGAACAAAAATGTTCTCAAAAGTTGTTGCTGCAGTAAAAACAGGTACCATATCAATCTAATGCGATTTGGATAAGGATATGCTGGTACCAACAAGTACAGCACAAACAGAAACAAAAAAGAAACGTTGCAAAACCCATCCCTGTTAGCATTACTGGAACCAAGAAATATAAGATATCTGTGACATCACCAAGATCTTCATTGATTGAGGATATGATTTCGGATGATTTAATGGACATCTATCAGACGAAGATTTACAGAAATGATTTTAACGAAGTGGTGAAGTTGCCATTTTTGTAAAAAGTAATACTGATTGCTTTCTATTCGTTCGGTGAACATCTCTCCATCAGATGTTATTTCACTAATAGACATTGAACATCTCTTAGAGCAGTTGTTAGGGCCATTCTTGGTAATGGGTGGTTTTAACACCCACAACTCTGTCTCATATGTCTCAGATGTCTCATTTATCTTCCGAGGTATTCAAAAAAATTCATTAAATAAGTGAGAAAATGCACCTGGCACTATCCCCGGCGCTAGAGTAGATGGTATTATTCTGACCAAATTTCAGGGAGTTGTCAATCACCTAGCACAAAATTTGCCGATGTTTCAAGTTCTGAAAGACATAATGACCACTTTCTGTCTAGAAAAATAAACTTGAAAATCGCAAATTTAATTTTAGATCGGTTGCGTATTAATCCTCTAATTGTATATTCTTGTCCCAATATTCTACCCTCTATAGTACCCATCAATACTCAACTTGTCTATATGGTATACTAAATAGAACTGCGATATATCAATAATTACAAAACAACAGTTATCATTTGCTTCTTGGAAGAAAACCCGCCTGGATGTTGATTGATCATTTTTATTTTATCAGAAGATCAATAAAAATCTTTTGTTTTATCAGCAACGTTTATATGGGTATGTTATTCTAAATCTGAAGATTCGTGTGCTTGTTCTTTCATTTTTGACAATTTCTTTGTAACAAGCCTGTTTTCTCAATTTCTATAGGTTCGAGTGAATATAAATTCCTTTAATTAACTTAAACTAAGTTTATTAACAAACAAAGAAATAAATTTAATCAGAACTTGCGCTATTAAAAAATAAAACAGGATTAAACAAAATTAAATTAACAATGTTCACAATTATAAAAAAGCAAGGGCGCCACTCAGTAATTACGCACTGAAACGTACGAGGTGTATCTAAGAAGTTTTTTATAAACGTTTTATTTTACAATTAATTTTGTCTTCTTCAAAATACTCCCCCCATAATGCAATGCACTTGCTCCAACGATGATCGATCACAGTAATCTCATTTTTGGTCACCAGTAGGGTCATCACTGGTCGAAAAAATCCATGTTCTGTTCAGCAGAAAGCCAATCTTCACAGTATTGAATTCTTCGATATTTTTGATCTTCTGTCAGAAGTTTTGGAACAATTTTGGGGCACAATTTTTTCATTCCCAAATTTTTCTTCAGAATTGTGTGCACAATGTCCTTATTTAAACCAAGATGATCAGACAACAGTCTGATAGATATTCGTCTGTCTTGCAACACTGCATATCTTACGCGATCAATGTTTTCTTCAGTTTTTGAAGTGGACGGATGTCCTTCTCGTTCGTCGTCCTTCACACTGTCCCGTCCTTCCTACAATCGAGTTACCCACTTGTGAAATGCAGTTTTTTCAAGGAATCATCTCCATAAACTGTATTCAAGTCCGTTAAAATTTAAGTAGGAGTTTTACCAAGTTTTGTGAGAAATTTAATGATGATTCGCTGTTCCTTATTAGGAGAAATCTCCATGATGGCGACGCGATACTTGGAAAGGGTTAAGAAAAAATTCACACAACCGCACAACAGACTTGAAACTTGAGGTTCAGTTAGAGTACAAAGAGTGGGGCGAGGTCACTGGCTTACCCCCACTACTCAACAACAAACCGTGAGGAGAGAATTCCGCTTAAACTCTATATATCTGTACCAACACGGCTCAAGGGCGCTGTCTTCAAAAAGGTGCAGTCAAAAGGGCAAGGCGACGTAAAATGGCTCTTCACGTGGAGATATATAGCTGACTTCCACAAAGAGCTCACATTTATAACACCGGTATGGACCTCAATTAGACTATTTAGTAGTAATGGTCTTCAACGATAGACTGTACATATTATCATCGGCTAACATTTTTAGACCCCAAGTCAAATCGGTATTTTTCTACTTGACAAATTTCGCTTGAAGTTCTCTCTTTTTTTCACACGTCCTTGATCATAAATCTTCTCCAGATATCTTCGAAACGCGCGCGATATCGCAAAAAATATTAATAGGGAATACAATATGCTTTTCTTAAAAATAGCATTGTTGCATCTTTCATAAATTTTAACTGCCAGATATCTACAGTATACTTACAAGCGAATTATGTGCCATCAAAAAACTCTGTACTATTCGCTAAAACTCAGGCATGAATTAAAGAATTAACAACTTTACAGATTCTTTAAGTTTATTGAAGTCTTAAAGACCGTTTTGTTTTGTTATTTACGAATTACTGGCGACCCACAAGATGCAGGGTAATATTGTGAGCTTCTTTTGGGTTCTAAGCCACTTGGTGTTAATGGCTAATGAAGGAACAAATAAACCATCTCATGATGCTCGCATCAGTGGCTGTTTTATTATTTCATTAACATGTAATGATTTAAAGGAGTCTGGTAAAGCAGATTGACATAAGTTGGCAATTTGATTGATTTTCTTGGGCTTCAAATAAGCTCCATCATATCAGGGATACAGTCAAGCCTTGGACAACATCCATCCAGGCAGTCCAGAAAGAAGAAGTTGTCCTTGCAAGATTTCGGATTTGTCATTGCCGAAATTTGCATGAATACTTAATGAATCGATCAGATGTGCTGATGTGCGATACTTGCTATGATGAAATATCAGTAAGGCATATATTACTTGACTGAACTAATTTAGCGATTCCAGGATACAATTTAATCTTCCAAATACTATAAAATAGATTTTGAGAAACGAAATCGCTTCCATAAACCACGAGTCGAGACTAATTGTATTTTTCTGATGTTTGTTTAAAGTGAATGTGCCTTTTAGACGCATTTATCGTTTTAATAGTGCATGTACTTATTTCTTAAATTTGTAAAGGTTTAAAGTGCTAGCTGTGATACTACAAACACTATTTACATGTTTCTCAATTTTATTTTTACGAATTAGTCTGTGATATTGCTTCAACATTTTATCTGTGAAATTACAAACACAATCTACAAGTTTGTAGCTATCTTGTCTTTTAAATTATTTGTTTGTGGTTTAATTATTGAATTGGTCTATGATATTAGTGTAAGGTAAGGTTATATTTTGTTGAAGACATCGACGTTACACTTTTTCGTCGCGCGAATGTCCAAATTATACCTTTTCAATGTGAATGCATAATTTAGCTCTAGTTCTAATTTTTGTTTCATTTGAAGTGTTTTAAAAATTTAATTTTTGATATATGGTAATACCCAGGTATTTTATGGAAGTAGACAGAGAAAGAGTTGTAATGGAAAATTTAAATAATACGTGGAAAATGATTATTACGGTGATGGGGAATTAGGGGCTGGAATGTATGAGAAATTAGTTTTAATTCGCCATTTTGCAAACAAGTCTTGCAGACAACCAATAAATTACTGAAGGGATTGTAAAGCTTTAGTAACTGTGTGTACATGTGAAATTAGGGCCGTGCCATTTGCAAATTGTGGGAGATAATTGGAGGGACTAAAGTAAAGAGGATTAGGATTGTAAACGTCGAAGCAGAAAATGTTGAAGACTAATGGAAATAGAGGGAATTCTTTAGGCAGACCTTTTTGGGCGTGAAAGGTCTACAGAAAGAGTGGTTGATTTTAACTTTAAGGAATTGTTTAATGATAAAATTTATTTAGGAAGGTTAGCATTTGTACATTAATCTTTGATACCAGGCAGGCACTTTAATCGCGAGCAATAGAATAGCTGATGATGTTCCTTTAAGATGTGTTGTTTGGGTGTTTAAGGTGAGGATGGTAAGCGGAAGTGTAGTGGATCGTTTTGGAAGGAAGCTCAATTAGTAATTTGTGGTGTGGAGAAATACAGGATAGTATTTTATTTTTAAGTAGTGATTCTTACAATTTTCCTTAAAGCACGATAAGGCGATAGCTGGGATAGAGGGAGGTCGCGTTTGGGGATAAAATGATTATTTCTAATTTCAGTTTAGAAGGAAAATCCTGATTCTGTTAAATGAAATTAAGGATATTAAAGATGTGCGCGTGTATATAATTTGATAAGGATTTTAATAGATGTCTACATACTAGGTCATGTCCAGTTCCCGTAATGTTTCCTTTGTGCAAATTATTAATGGGTATATTGATCAAATTTAGAGTCTGGTGAATAAATAAATAAAGTTGAAATGATCAACAAATACATGTGATAGTGTCTAGGTCAGTTAGAGTATCGTGAGTAATAGGATCATGCAGTTCTTGTAATTTGTTCCGAGTTTTTTACGGCCCTTCACAACTCTTAGATTTTGGAAGCGTTCACTTTGTGATACATTTTCGATTTTTTAAATAAAGAACACTTAACTTTTTTATACCACTTATGTTTCAATTACACGGTAATCATTTTCAAAACAGTTTTGAATTGATCTAGGTCTTAGTAATAAAATTTGTATTTTGTACCAATTGTTATAGACCTAAATTATAAAACTTCTGACTTTATTAATAACATCTGTCCAAAAAGCAGTTAAAAATTGCGAACATTTCTCTACCTCATATAACGTTTGTCGTAAGAACATACCAAGTAAAATAGGTGGCGGTATGATACCTATTATATCGTCAGATCAGATATCATTATCTACAATTCATGAATATATTTAGACAGTAGCAATGACATTTGCATTAAATATAAGACAGTTTTATTAATTAGAGGTTAATTAAACACTTGATATTGTTTTACAAAATTTTGAAACAACACCAAGTGTTTAATTAACCTCTAATTAATATTAAAATGTTTCACCACGGGTTAAGTGAGAATTTAATTAATCGTGCAGTTTTATTAATTTGTACGTACATTCCCAGACCTTGCATAGATTTTCTAAACTCATTTTTGAAGTAATAAATTCTATTATCATCCACTAAGATTATATATTAGTTATTGTTAATTTTATTATAGCTTAATATCGGTGTTGTTTCTAAAATAATATCAATATAAACCGATTATTATGAAGAACACATAAAAAATTTCATACAACCCTAACTTTAAGAATTTAAGTGTTACATTAATAAAGCTTTGAAATCTGCATATAATATAAATTAAAATAACATATATAATACAAATGGAAGAGCTTCTAAATTTTTTACCATAAATTCTACTTCTAAGACTCTAGATGCAAGTGTTTCTAGAAATAAATCTTAAGTAAATATTTCCAAAAAAACCAGCACCGTGTTTTGATTCGGAATCGATTCATGGAATCACATGTAAAAATACTCTTCTAGGTATTTGGGTAAGAAAAATTAAAACCATAAGTAGGAATATCAAAGCTTGTGATGATTCGTTAATAGCAGAACAAAATTTTTCTAAAAGCTTTCCAGCTTAAATCTATAGTGGTCTTTCCCAGAAGAGAACCGTTAGATTTTTTTTTTACTATAGAGGAAATATTTAATACTACGTTACCAAGTTCAAAAATACTACAAAATATTGTTTTATTGATGTCATGCTTTACAGCAAGTAGAAGTTAATTTATAATTAAAATAACTTTTTAATGTTTGTCATTATTGATAAATTACGCAATGCCTATATTATAGAGTATCCTATGTGCGGTAGTTACTAAAATTATGTTATATTTATTTAGTATATCTAATTTGATTGTTTTCAATTTCAGAAACTCGCGGTTTAAAAGATCCCAGCCAAATTGAGAACCTCCAAGATCAAGCTCAGGTGATGCTGTGGCAACACTGCAGGGCCCAACTTCCAGGTCAAGTGGCCAGATTCGGACGACTCCTCCTGATGCTACCTCTACTGAGACTGGTACCAGCCTCGAGAATCGAAGCCGTATTTTTCCAGAAGACAATCGGCAACACGCCAATGGAGAAAGTTCTATGTGATATGTACAAGAATTAAGTACTCTCAATTACGCACTCAACTGAAACTAGTCATTAGAAATAAAACCGCGACGACCGCGCATATTTATACTGGTTGTACATATTAATTATTAGTGTGCTTAATTATACTAGAACCCAAATAGGGGAAAATAATGAATGTTTTATCGAAACAACTTTGCAATTTTGTAAATAGTACAACGAGTCAACTATTAAGGCCTTTCTACTTGTAAAACGAATCAACTCACTATTAATAAATGTGATGTGTATATAATTTCAGAATGTGTAAATAAAATTTATTAGAATTATCTTGTTGTCTGGAGGAGATACTTGTCATGGATGTAATAAATGCTTACTAAATGAACTCTATGTGTTGTATTGAAATTTGCATTGATGTATGTATTGTTGTATAGCAAAATTAAATATAATTACAAATTGATCTTCATTTTAATTATTTTTGTTTTGATTAAGCTAAAACATACAGCCTAAAGTAATATTGCCTAATCAAAACAAATGGTCATAGATTAAACTATTGGATGAATCAATCTTTTTGTTTAAAGTAAACTACTTTAAGTGAAACCTTATTGCCTTTTTTGTTATTTGTAGTGAGTCGAGTATACAAGCCTAACGATTGTGGATCACTGCCCTTTCAGTAGAAGCAGAAAACTCATTTCAAAGCATTAATAATTAGATTTTTGCAAGCCGATTGCAAGATATAACTATTAACTTTGCGGATAATATTCTGTTTCGAAACGTCTAAAAATTACACTTTAAATGGTTTGTTAGAAAAATTGCTAATTCCTATCCTATAACCGACAATTAAATCAAAAATTCGCTGTTACGAGATTTGCACTCTGGAGTGTTCTGTGAGATAGGGAGTGGTGGTTATTGGTTAGGATAATTATCTGAACACGATTACTGCTGGAGCAAGAAGGGCTGATCTTTACTTTTCAATAGCCTCCACTATTCTGTATGTCTATTCGGTTGCCTATGTTACATTGTTATAAACTATAAATAAATACATGAAACACTCTTATTTGTTAATCTTTGATTGATAGCTGGGCAGAAGATTTGATAAAAGCAATGGTAAGTTAATGAAACGTTTTATAATTAACAAAGTTTTGCGCATTCAAAATATAATTAAATATATAAAATTTAAGAGTCTGAATTTATATATGTATTTATTTATTTTACTTACTTTTCAAGTTCTATTTTAAAAAATACATAAAAATACATAAATTAATACACTAAGTAATGATTTAAAGTATAGAACTTGAAGGCGGAGTTCACAACTCCTCGTGTTCTTCCATTCGGCTCACAGTATCGAAAATAATATTTGTCATTAAGTCATAAATGGAAACCTATTTTTCTTCACCAAATAATAACTTATGTGTAAACTTTTGAAAAGATTTCTATGTTTCACAATTTTACACGTTGTATTTTATTGTTTTAGGATGATTGCAACTTATTACTAGAATTCTGTATTGCTGCTTGTGAAATAGTTTATAAGATTACCGTAAAATTGTTATTACTAATTTATAATTAAAAAAAATTATCAATTATTTTCGTTGAAGTAAAGTTTTCTAGTAGTTATGCGGTTATAATTCTAAACAGTTTAATAAGTTAACATTATTAAGTTGCAGAACAAAGTTAAAAATTAACGGATAAGAATAAACGTTTTACAATTAAGCGGTAAAGCAAAGTAAACGCCTCCAAAATTAAACATTCACGGAAAAGTAAAAGTTAAAAGCAAGACCTTAGTAAATTAGTTAAATGTTGAGGATATTTAGAAAGAACAAAAAAAATAAATTCTTATATTATGCATTTATTTCATTAGAATTATATAAAATAAAAACTACACATAAGTAATACATCTGCTTTAAAATAAGAAAAAGAAAAGTTCTATAACATACAATGAAATTATATAAAATATATAAATAATATTACATAATTAATATAAATATTTAATGTTTTTATTTTTGGGGATTTTACAATTCATTATCACCATTGAAGGAAACTAGTTAAGAACCACATTAAGAGGTGGCGCTAATATAAAATTAAACTTCTGTGTTTATTATGTTGTATAAGTTTAAATTTCACTCCGTTTCCATCCTAGAAAATACACTACTTTTTCATTCTGGAATGTACTAATAATTTAATCATCGAAAATTGAATAGATATATATGGTATAGTATAACAGGTACGTCCCTTTTAGTGAGCAAAATAGGCTACATTTGAATACCAATAATGAACACATGTGCGTAAGTGTAAAAGCAGGTACAATTTTTTTAATTCTGCCTCCTTCCTATGCAATCAAAACTATTGCAAGTATTTAGTAGGTTTTTCTACATCTATGTCACTATTAAGTAATATTGTAACATTTCCTATAACATATATCATTGTGATGTATATAAAGGCAAGTACAAAGGAAACAAATATGTGCATTACATCTAAGTGTAATATCATAACCTAAAATTATTTTATTTTATTAAAACTTTTGGTGGTATAACATATCACTCAATAAGTCTCCGGTCTAAGAAAAACAAATTATTTTTTAGAAATTTTACTTTAATCATCAACATACTCTCCCTCAGGAGTGATATATTAATTCCAACGTTTGTCTAACTTTTCAATGTCCTTTATGTTTTTTTCCCTGGAACATTTTTTTCATGTCTACAAAAAGCCAGTGGTTGCTGGGGCCTAATGTAAAGAGTACAGTGGGTGGGAAAGCAATTCAAAGTGTAAGTCATCCAATTAAATCATTGTTTTCATTGACTTGTGACACGCAGCATTGTCCTGGTGAAACAGAACTTTTTCCTTTTGCACGTGAGGCCGTATTTTCTTGATTTCTGCATTCAACCGATCTTATAATGCCATTTAATAATCACTACTGATAGTTTTGCTTTTCTCAAGATAGTCGATGAACAAGATTCCATGTGCGTCCCAAAATACGGGTGCCATAATTTTGCCAGCCAACTTTTAAGTTTTTGGTTCTTTTGGACAACTTTCAGCGGCTACTGTCTATTCAGCTGACAATTTTTTTGATCTAGGCGTGTAGTGGTGGATCATGTTTCATTATTTGTCACATTTCTGGTCTGATATAGCAAACGTGGTATTTTACCTCATCAAAAATCAGTGTTTAATCAACACATAAAATTCCTTTCTATCCTATGTTTTGAAAATTTACAAAACTGTGGTAACTAAAATGATTGTAACTTCTAATCTAATGGTTAGAATCCAATGAAATTTTAACACGTACTGTTTGAAGATTAGTGCTAACTGAAGGTCACATGGGTCTGTCAACAATGTTTCCATATATGTGTCAGACTGAGGACTTATTGAGTTATGTCTTACAATTATCCAATCAAAATTTTCACTTGACTTCTGATTGATAGATAGATAGTTGTTACATTTAACATCTGCATTTCTATTACTTGCCTCTAAAGTAAGAAGAAATTTTGGCAGTCTTTGAAGCATGTATAACAGTTCCCAATTGTGTACCATTGTATTGAAACAGATTTGTTCTGGTAACAGCAGCATTCACTTCTTTTCACATAGATAATATAGTTTTTACTTGCTATTTACATCATATATATTTTTATTTAATATAGTTACCTTATCAAGCTTTCGGAATTATGCATCTTCAGGGTTTACAGTGTAAAAATTATGTAAAAATTTAGTAGAAATTGGCGTTACAATGTAGTAATGTTGTAAACAATTGAATTCAAATGCTTGTAACATATTAAAAACGGATGACACAAGATTAAGTTAATCAAAATGGACAATGACCTGTTGCTTTGCTTTGGTGCTTTTATTGAATGTAGTTTTTAATAAAAATAACGATGGCGACTGTTATTTTGGTAGTCCATTTTAGAGAGTAAGATAGTAAATTCACTCTCCTAAAAAATAATTTAACCATATTCGTTAGACTTTTTTATATATAAATCAAGTAATCAATATTATTTATTTATGTTGATATATAGCTTTCATTTTTTTAATATAATGTATTGTATAATTTCTAGAGGATAAGAGTATTACGATTGTAGATTTGGTACAAGACTTTCTAGGTAAATGACGAATAAAGGATGATATTAAAGAAATATTGATAATAAAATGCTGGTGGTGGGTGATGCATCATTAGTTCAGGTCAGCAATTGGATGTGAAACCAGTACCATTCGCCATTGGGATACAATTAATGGTGCTTTAGAGTGCAATCCTTTAAAGTGATAAGCTCATTTTACACCCATATAATTACACAAATAACATGGAGGAGAGACTACATGTTTGATAACCACAATTATTATTACTACTACTACTATTAATAATAGTATAATATTTGTCGCAAGTAAATATAGCTATTATTGTTATTTTGATTGTTATTAAATTATTTTACTTTTCAAATAATAAATACTCAAAATGAAGCCTTGGTCAGCTATGTAGATGTAATAATATGCTATTAAACAATAGCAATTATATAAATCTACTAACTTTAGCTAACATGATACTTGAAAATACACAAGAATAATACAAATTAAATGAAGTGCATTAGGTTTGGCACAAAAGGAAGTACTCTACATATTCTGGATACAATACAATACAGCCCGATTAATATTGAAACATTGCTATACAGCAAATTCTTAGGAATTAATATAAAGATCTTGACTGGTCATATCATATGGTGGAACTTAACAAAAAACTAAATGCATCTATTTATGTAATGAAATCCATTAAATGTGTTTAGGGCCGTTTGGGTACCGTGAATTAGATAAAACACCGTCGAACGAATTATACATATATTTACACGTAGAAAACAAAGAACACTTATTTACAGATAAGAATTAATGTAAAATATAAATTCGCGACCCAAATTGCAAGTGGACTGTATTAAAACTCGCGTGTTGTGTGTGGAGACAATAATAATGGTTGTTGTAGTTAATTGCTCGAATTGTTCTTGATAACTGTTTTTCTTCCCCGCTGTCGTCGATTTTCTCCCAACACCTTACCCTGTGGAACCGCCTTTCTTGGATGGGGGTGGCTCCTTTGGGAACACCTGATTGGCTGCCATCATCCCCGACTTTGCTCTGTTGCCTTTTCTGGACATGCACCTCCGCGTCACTTTCTCATTCCTGGAAAAGTGCACAGGCTCCGCTTCCGTCCGAGATGCTTTCCAGATGCGTCTACCTCTCATGTTACAATGGGTCCCACAACGTTTAACAGCCCCCATAAATTCGTTACACTTGCAATTTGGGCTGACAACTTATTTCGGAATATCTGACCCCCATAAATAATCTTTATTAATGATGCGACGATTGACTGGCCGCATCATCCTCCCCCCGTTGAAATTACTTAATTTCAAAACAAGGTAAACAGAAACAATGATGGAAAAAAATTATAACTAATACAGTAATTACTAAATTATACTTGACTTAAACATGCTTTGATCTAAATATTAGAGTCTTGCTCAAGAGGTAGGGCGCACAATTTCACTGCTGGACGCACGACACTGTCACCTGAAGTCTGTACTTTCGCGACTCGCACTATACCATCGGGTCCGGGATGTACTTCCGTGATGCGCCCTATTCGCCAGCGACAGGGGGGTAAATTATCCTCTCGTATGATGACCAGTTGTCCTACTTCTAATGAATTTTCTTTAGAATGTCTCCATTTCCGTCGACCCTGTAATTCCTGCAGGTACTCCTTGTTCCATCGATTCCAGAATTGATTCTGGAGAGTCTGGATCATTTGCCATCGAGATAGTCTGTTGACTTGTAGCTCCTGGAGGTTGGGTTCCGGGATAGCCCTCAAGTTGCCTCCTATCAGGAAGTGGCCAGGGGTAAGGACAGAAAGGTCGTTGGGGTCACTAGATAGTGGACTTAATGGACGAGAATTAACAATGGCCTCAACTTGTATCAGAAACGTTAAGAACTCTTCGTATGTAAACTTTGTCTTAGATGCAACGCGATATAAATGAATTTTTGCGCTCTTTATACCCGCTTCCCACAATCCGCCAAAATGGGGCGCACGAGGCGGTATAAAGTGCCATCTAACGCGGTCCTTATTTAACTCTGACATTAAATCGGTTTGCTGATTATATAGGAATGCGTACAACTGTTTAATTTCCCTGCTTGCCCCAATAAAAGTTGTTGAATTGTCGCTATAGAGGTCGGTAATTAACCCTCTTCGCGATACAAATCGGCGAAACGCAGCCAAAAATGCTTCCGTCGTTAAGCTACTGACTATTTCAACATGAATTGCCTTAGTCGACATGCAAATGAATAACGCGACATAAACCTTGGAAAATGTCGCCGTTTTGCGCCTTCCTTCCTTGATTAGGAAGGGTCCGCCATAATCTACTCCTGTTTTAATGAACGGTCTAAGATTTTCTGTACGACATTGCGGCAAATCCCCCATTTTCGGCTCTGTCGAACGTGGATTTGCCTTAAAACACGCAATACATTTTCGCAATATATGTCGTACGATATTCCTACCCGATATAGGCCAATATTTTGTCCTTATCTGAGACAACGTTGCATGTGGACCTGAATGAAAATTTGTTTCATGGTAATGCCTTACAATTAATTCCGTTATATGGTGAGACTTTGGTAATAAAATTGGAAATTTAGCATCATATTTTAATTTTGAGTACCGCAATCGACCGCCCACTCTCATGATACCGGTACTATCTAAAAACGGACTTAATTGCGCTATTTTGCTGCTATTACTTATAGTAGTGTTAGTTACCAAATTATTTATTTCCGTGACAAACGCGTTTGATTGGATTGATTTAATAACCACCAGCTCCGCTTGATTTACCTCATCCGTGGTTAATTCCCCGCCTTGTTTATTGTCATTATTTTTACAATTATTTATAAATCGTTTTATCCAGGCGGTTACACGTATTAATTTTGTTAATGTTGAATGATTCTTTACCCACTCTAACTCTTGTACCTGCTGACTTGCATTTACCACTAGGGACCGAAATTCTGCCTGCTCGCTAAAAACCGGTACGAATGGTATACAATGCACCGATTGCATTAAAAATTGCGGCCCTTTCCACCATAGCTCATTATGAATTAATTGTCCCGGACCTAGTCCACGCGAAATTATATCAGCTGGATTGTCTCGCGAGGCTATGTGATGCCACCTTTCAACATGAGTTAATTGTTGTATTTCACCAACTCTGTGAGCAATAAATGTTTTAAATCTAGCAGAGTCCGAGTTAATCCATGACATAACAATAGTTGAATCAGTATAATAATGTATGTCTGTTATATTTTGTCGTAGTATTTTTTTTACACGATCGACCAATTTTGCCGTTAGTACCGCCGCGCATAATTCCAAACGTGGTAAAGTTACGGTTTTCACTGGCGCCACCTTGGATTTGGCGCATAATAATGTGCAGATTGAATTTCCGTCCTTTCCGAAGGATTTTATATAAATGGCTGCGCCATAAGCCTTTAAACTGGCATCTCCGAAGGCATGAATTTCCACGTGTGCAGACTGTGCTAGTTTGACCCTTCGTGCGATAGTAACGGTTTCCATTGAATTTAATTCGCCCTTTAAATTTGTCCACCTTTCCGCTATATCCTGCGGCACCTTTTGATCCCAATTTAAATTTTGTTTCCAAAGCCTCTGAAGGAGTAACTTAGCTTGTATAATCAACGGGCCTAACAATCCCAGCGGATCAAAAAAACGCGAAATTTCGGATAGCATTACCCGTTTTGTGATTGTGGTTGATGAATTTAAATTAGTCGCAAAATATTGCAAATTATCTTGATGTGGATTCCAGCAAATTCCTAATGTTTTTATGTGATCATCAGGTGATAAATTTAAAATATAATTATCGATTTCACGATTGTTTCCGTCAGTGATTATAGAACTGTCGTTTGTTGACCATTTACGTAATGTAAATCCACCTCGCGCCAATGTTTGCGTAATTGTTTCCCGCAATACTCGCGCCTCGTCGATTGTGGCTGCACCCGTCAGCAAGTCGTCCATATAAAAATCATGCAAAATCGCTGTAGCCGTTACTGCATCGGGTGCCTCCTTGGCTAACTCTTGTAAGCAACGAACCGCGAGATAAGGTGCGCAACGTGTTCCATAGGTTACCGTTTTCAATATGTATGTCTGCAGCACATCTTCAGGCGATGGGCGCCATAATATTTTTTGAAATTGACGGTCCTGTTTATCTACCCATATTTGACGAAACATCATTTTAATGTCTGCGGTTATTACATATTCGTAAGTGCGAAATCTAATCAGTATGTCGAAAAGGTCATCCTGTAGGGTTGGACCCGTCCTTAAGCGATCATTTAAGGCAACGCCATTATTAGATTTCGCGCTTCCATCGAACACTACTCTGACTTTCGTAGTCAAACTGTCCCTTTTAATTACCGCATGATGAGGTAAAAAATAACCCGTTTTATCGACCTGTGTTACGCGTTCCATATGCCCTAGCTTAATGTATTCATCTAAAAATGACTTGTATTGCTCCCGTAATTGCGAATTGTGTTTAAGTTTGTTTTCTAAATTATAGAACCGTTTAATTGCTATATTGTGCGACGAACCTAAGGTATTTTTTGCGTCATTCCATGGTAGCGTAACGATAAAACGCCCATCACTATCTCGTTGCACCGAACGCGAAAATTGAGCTTCACATAATGACTCTTCCCTGGATTTAATTGGTTCTGAAATTTCGGCGTTTTCAAGTTCCCAAAACCTTTTTAAGTGTGAATCAATTTGTGAATACGTTACCGAATTGCATTGACCGTATGACGCGGAATTGATATAAGGTGCTGTGCCCCCAATAATCCAACCCAAGCGCGTCTGCTGTAATCTTAATTTTGTATTGTTAATTATTAAATGTTTACTTTCCAATATGTTGTAGAAAAGTTCTACTCCTAATAAAATATCAATTTCTGATGGTTTATAAAAATTTGGATCAGCTAATTTAATATGAGTGGGCATCTTGATTTGTGTGATATCAATAGGTTGCGCTGGAATTTGATTTGTGATCTTAGGAATTGAATAACAACGAATAGTAGATGAAAATTTTGTATTGCAAGATATTATGGTTAATTCTGTGGCTGCTTGACTTTCTTGTACATTAATTCCCACTCCCGATATGCTAAACTTGGCCAATGTCGTTTTCAAGTTAAGCTTCTTGACTAATTGATCAGTAATTAAATTTACCTGTGAACCGGGATCTATTAATGCTCTAACCTTATGAAAATTATTGGTTGCATCTGTTACCTGAATAACACATGTGGACAATAGCGCGGTTTCCTTATTAGGGTTATTAATATGCAAACTATTAGTAGGGGGTTGGCTATTATTTACTCTGTTTATGTGCAACATGGTGTTGTGACGTTTTTTACAGAGTTTGCAATTTTTTGTTGACTTACAATCAATGGTATTGTGACCAGCTTGTAAACAATTAAAACATAATCGTTTAGATTTCACAAACTCCGCACGATTAGCAGGCTCAAAGGCTCGAAATTTCTCACATGCAAATAATGGATGCGACTGTTTACACAACTGACAGCAAACTGAAGTGACATTATTAACTAATTGTTTTGATTTATGAGAATTGAAATTCATAACCGATGAACCGCCAATCGTTTCTAGAGTCTGACACCGTTTAGTAAGGAATTCGTGTAAATCCTTAAATGTGGGTAACTCCGATGGTGATAATTTATTTTCCCAATCAACTCGGAAACTTTGTGGGCAGCGCATTAAAATTAAATGAATTAACAAGTCTTCGGTGGCGTTTACCGGCCGAGACAACGATTCTAATGCACGTATATGCTGCATAACATTATTAACTAATTCCCTATATTCACTACTGGTTTCCTTTTGAACATTTGGCAAGTCGAATAAGGCTTGAATATGGCTATTAATGATAATTCTGCGATTTTCAAAATTATCCTTCAATAATTGTAACGCAACGTCATAATTATTTTCAGTGATTTCCAAACACCGGACCACCCTGGCTGCGTCTCCGATGAGCGATGATTTTAAATATTGAAATTTCTGTAACTTTGATATTCCCGTGTTATTACCGATTAATGAATTGAATGTGTCTATAAATGAGAAC
Source organism: Ontholestes murinus (assembly GCA_963969525.1). NCBI lineage: Eukaryota > Metazoa > Arthropoda > Insecta > Coleoptera > Staphylinidae > Ontholestes > Ontholestes murinus. The sequence continues at coordinate 54,495,016 of OZ018389.1, read as the reverse complement.
CATTCCCTATAATTACCATCAAATGATGGCAGATTTATTGCTGGTAATTGTACCTGACCCCGATTGTTAAAAGGGTTTTCTTGATTTGCAACTGGCTGAATTAGTTTTTTAATTTTACTTTTTAATGATAAACAAGTCCGACTTAAAGCATGTGCATATTTAAACCTATCCGCGAATTGTTCATCGTAAAATTCCGCTTCTGATTTACGGAATTCATTGATTGACTCATAATACGTCTCAACTAAGGTTAATAAAATTTCTGCATCTATTTCGTTTGATTCTAAATCTACCTTAATTGCATCTAAATTCGCTTCGATCGAGGCACGTTGTTTTGTTAACATGCGAAGAGCTCTGTCCGTTTCCTTAGACATTTGCGATGGTTCCATTGTTAATTAGGAATATGAAAAATAAAGGACAACAGGAAAAAGGCCTACCTTGTCTGGTTTGCGACTGAGCTTCGGCACGGGGCTGACTTTTTCCTGACGGCTTCGTCTGCGGCTTTTGTAACTGCGGCGACGACCCGTTTGATGAAGTATATGGTGGACACTGCTTCCAGATACCTAGGTCTGCTTGTGATGCTTCGAGACCTGTGGTGTTCCTGTGGTGTTCACTGGTTTCGTGCTCAATGCTATGAGCGTGGTGTTTTGCAATGAAACTAAATTGTATAAGCGGCACAGGGACAGGATTTCTGCAACTGCTTGCAATGAATAACTCCTGGTTGCTACTGGCCTCTTCTCCGCCACACTGTACACGACGATTCACTCTTTAATATGTATGAGTAACTCAAAATGTTATTGTTCCAATTTCACTTGTACACTTCGAAAACTTCTTCAAAGAATCCGGTTCGAAGGACCAAAATGTTTAGGGCCGTTTGGGTACCGTGAATTAGATAAAACACCGTCGAACGAATTATACATATATTTACACGTAGAAAACAAAGAACACTTATTTACAGATAAGAATTAATGTAAAATATAAATTCGCGACCCAAATTGCAAGTGGACTGTATTAAAACTCGCGTGTTGTGTGTGGAGACAATAATAATGGTTGTTGTAGTTAATTGCTCGAATTGTTCTTGATAACTGTTTTTCTTCCCCGCTGTCGTCGATTTTCTCCCAACACCTTACCCTGTGGAACCGCCTTTCTTGGATGGGGGTGGCTCCTTTGGGAACACCTGATTGGCTGCCATCATCCCCGACTTTGCTCTGTTGCCTTTTCTGGACATGCACCTCCGCGTCACTTTCTCATTCCTGGAAAAGTGCACAGGCTCCGCTTCCGTCCGAGATGCTTTCCAGATGCGTCTACCTCTCATGTTACAATGGGTCCCACAACGTTTAACAGCCCCCATAAATTCGTTACACTTGCAATTTGGGCTGACAACTTATTTCGGAATATCTGACCCCCATAAATAATCTTTATTAATGATGCGAAGATTGACTGGCCGCATCAAAATGATTAGTTCATCTTAATTTATTAAAGACCATATATCACTCGTATTTCTGTTTTCTTATGAGTATTATGTGCACACTAATTAATTCCAAGCTATTTTTAATTGAAAATTTTGGTTTAAATTTTGTATATTCTACAATAATATTGTTTAAATTCTTAGCTAGTTGGGTACATGGGGCATTTACGAATGACACTATGTGTCAGTTGATGTTAAAAATGTATTCACGAACTTGTTTTTGACCGAAGTATTCACAATAATTAAAGATAGGCTAATAAAAAATAATATAAACTCGATAATAAAATCAGAAATTTTAAACTTCCTGGAAATCTGCCTGCCACAGAATTATTTACAATTCGATAATAAATGTTTTCACCAGAAGGTAGGCTTAGCCATGGGAAACCCACTAAGCCCCCTGTTGGCGAAGATATTATTGGATAATTTTGCCGGTTTTTAAAAAGTATGTTTATTAGTATAGGTACATCGATGATGTGATTTTAGCATTTAATGGCACTGACAATTAGATTCATTTTTAGTTATTAAATTCACAGCAGAAAAAATCTAATTTACAAAAGAAATAGAAGTAGATTATTCCATTAACTTTTTAGATTTAACCATAAAAAGAATTAGTAATAAACACGATTTTTCAATATTTCACAAACCAACACACACAGACATGACAATTAATTATAAATCTAAATCTAATCACCTCTTGTCACACAAACTCACGGCTTATCACAGTATGGTATATTAGAGGTACCAATGACGCAAAATAATTAATTTTATTAATATTAAAAATAATATTTCAAATCAACTGTTTTAAAAAATCAATGATAGAAAAAATAGTACATAAAAAACAAAGAAATAAATAAATTCATTCTATTTACCCCATAATAAAAATAAGAAAAACTTTACCTCATTAACATTCACAGGAAAAACTAGTACCCAAGTAGTAAAATTGTTAGAAAAATTAAATATTAATGTAGCTTACAAAACAAATAACAACCTAGGAAAATTTTTTGAAATAGCCACCCCCCATAAACATTGTATATATACCTGACCCGACAACTTTGTAAAACCATTTCTTTGCCTGAAGAAGCCACTGTATGATGAAACGCAATTGTAGCGTTTAACAATATATATATTTGAAAGTGCTTATATAGTTTTATTTATATAAAAGTTAATGTTTTTAAATATCAAACATATAATGTAAAAAAAAGTTATGTTAATGCACCAAAAAGTTATAAAAGTTTACCTTTCTATTACAAACAAAGAATCTAATGAACTTAACACAAATAATAACTACAGCGATGAATAATGGGAAACAAGTAGATGTTATTTATGGTGATTTAGCTAAAGCGTTAGACAGAATAGATCATTCTTTACTTATGAAGAAACTTTACGACTTTGGATTAAAACAGAACATTATACACTTGTAAACTTCTTATCTACACAAGCGTCAAAACTTGTAGAAGTCTACGGCTGTCAATCCAAATGGTATGTTGCAACCAGTGGTATTCCTCAGGGTTCCAACTTAGGCCCTCTTCTTTTCCTGCTATTTACAAATGATGTGTGTAAAATTTTCAAGTGCCCTATGCTGCTTTATGCTGACGATATAAAGATCTATAATGTGGTGGACAGTGAACTTCAATGTGCTCAACGTGAACTCGACAAGTTTATCGAGTGATATAACGTGAACAAACTCTCATTGAACATTTCTAAATGTTCTGTAGTTACATATTCTAGGAAAGCTAACATGATATTATATCCATATATTAAAAATGATATTTAACTTAATAGGCTAACTGAAATTAAAAATCTTGGTGTAACGTTTGATTAGAAATTATCATTTAATAACCATGTAACTAAAATTAGCACGGATTGTTATCGTATACTCGGATTTATTATACGCAATTGTAGAGCTTTCACGGACGTTAAAGTTATGAGCTTGCTCTTTAGAACATTCGTTCTTAGCAAAATAACATTGTTCGATGGTATGGTCACCTATATATCTAAAATACATTAATATGTTGGTGCGAATACAGAGGAAATTCCTTAGGTACTTAAATTTTGTATAATATCGTGAATACCGTTTCGATATACCTTTGAGTTTGATTTTATTTCAGTACATAATAATCGTACTTATGTAAGTTTGTGTTTTCTCTGTAAGCTAATTCATTATTCTGTTGATGACTTGAACTTGTTAAAGTTATTCTATATTAACGTCCCTCGATCCTCATCAAGACAGTGTAGGACAGTTATATACAATACGTCCAAAAATAACTATGTATTACGAGAATTGCCTGTATTACGGTTATCACGGTTATATAACCAATAACAGTACAATGTTGATATATTTACGACATCATTTACAGAATTTAAGCATAATCTTTTAGAATGTTTAACATAGGTAATCTCTTAGACTTAAGATTTATATATACTGTACTTTTTGTTATATTTTAAAACCTGTTAATGGACCCTGGGTCTGTTAGGTTTTTGTACAAGTAAGTAAATAAATAAAGCAAAATTTTAATGAAGTAGTTCGATATTAACCTCTATTATTAAACCGGTATTGAGCATTTCATAAAGCTAAAATAAAATACTTTATAATAATTGTATATTTATTATTTTTATATTATATTTTGCAAGGAGACTGGAATAAGAAAAGGATAGTTTATACATTCGTTTTAATTAATCATCATACTAAGACTAAACTTTCAAAATGAGAAAATTCAATAGGCCAAATCTTAAATCCACTAGGTCTAGAAAACTCATCAAAAGTTGTTTTGGTAAAAGCCCTAATATTTTTACCAATTCGTAGGTTTTCCTTTAATTTTGTCATTTTGTTAGAAAAAATATTATATTGTTTTATAAACATTGATTACTATTTAGTCTTGGTTTGCAAACAATTGCTTTATTACTGTAAAATTTGTTATACATTAAGATATTTTGAAGAAACAGATCAAGGTTCTTGATAGATTTTAATCAATTAAAATAACAAAACTTTTAATCAAGTCAAACAATAATCATTATCAATAAACTATAACTACAATCACATTGTATGTATGTATTTACATATGTCAGAATACATGTAATAAATGGTACACAATATGCATTAATACATAAAATTATTAAAACTAAATCTATATAAAATTAACACGTAAATAAAGATTACTCACTTACTTACACATGGATATAAATATTAGAGGAATGACAATTTCAAAAAAATAATCTAAATGGGGAATATTAATGTACTAATTTAAATCACAATAAAAATATCCTCAAAGTTATATGGTGCATTGTTAAACGCAGTTCTTTAATACTAGATTTAAATAGTGGTGGAGGCATTTTTTTCAAATCAATACTTAATTTTTTTTTAAATGGGCCATAATAATTATCTACTGATTGTGATTTGGTTATCCTAATTTGGGGTAAACTCAGTTTAACCTGGTTCTGCAGAAAATAATGATTAAGATTAATTAAAACAAAGAGTGTGATATTAACTAAGTAAAAGTGCTTTTATTTTTATTAATACATATCTTAAAGAAATGCAAAACATTTTTTTTAAATTTTCTTAACGAGATTAGTAACCAGAAATTTTTAAGAACAATATTTTATTCTACATTTTCTTTACTTGTATCGCAAAAAATATATCTAGAGATTTGGCATAAAACTTTTTTGGAGCCAGGATTATTAATAAAATTTTTGCAGAGTTTTAAATGTTACCATATTTTCTGATGATAAATAGAATAACTAAAGACTAGAAATGGATATTGTAAACCAATATTTCTTACAATAAGCGTACAGAACAAGTTTAAGAAAATTAATAAGGATACATTTTAATTTTTTGGAATTATAAAAAACCTAGAATTCTTCATAAAGCGTTGAGTATTAAAATGGTAAATAACAACGAAACAACAACAAAAATGGCTTTATAACGCTTGAACATTCTTTTAGGTTATTTAAAAAATTCCAAAAAAATTATATATGTTTGTGTTATAATAATGCAGAATTATTCTTTAAACAGGTAATGATAGCATAACACTGACTATAAATTAATTAATATTTTTGTGCTAATTAAAATTTATGTTTTTATTTAAGCTCTTTTTTATGACATGACGTAAATTATTATATTTATGTTCAGTAAATTTTCATTCTCCCAAAGAACCATTATAACTGCAAATTAGTTTCAAAGGAGACTTTATTGTAATTTTTGAATACTTTATAAAATTGGACACTTGTACTTATCTTTTGTTATGTGTTTATTTGATTGTATTGGCTTTTAATTGTTGAAAGTCCATTTTGAATTCACTGTTACGTGTTGTAACTAAAACACAAACTTTCAAAGAGTATGCTTTTATTTTCCGCAACAATTGTTTCCCCACACTGTGGCTTCTTCAGGCGAAGAATGGTACATTATTAAACTAGGGTTGAGTATTTATACATTTGTGAGTGGGGGTGGTAAATTGAACAAGTTCAATAATGGTGATTTTGATAATTCAGTTTGTTAATTTAGCAGGTGTCCAGTTTCTTTTCTTCTATTGATTTCCATGAATTCTAGGGCATCCAATTTCCTTCCTTTTCTTTCAATGTGTAAAATTGTTTCTTCTCCAAATCTATGATTTTCTGCGATGAGGTGTGTGGCAAATGCTGATTTCTCTCTCTTATATTGAAGATCTTTTTTATGCTCTTCTATCCTATCCGTTATATTGTCTTACAATATTATCAAAAAGTTACATGAAAATTATATAATAAATAAATATAAATAATAATAGAATTACTAAATTATTTAGTAAGTTTTGGCAGAGGGCGCAGGGTTTGAGACAAGGACCGCAAAAGTAATATGAAGAGCAAATCATATTTGATCAAGCGCGCATTTACCGGTAGGTTACTGTAAAGCATGGATGCACAGACAGTAGATTTCCTGTTGCAGTGTTAACCGTCAAGTGCCGTGTATAATTGTGTTGTGAAATCGTAAGTAAAACTCTATTATTAATAAGTGTTTCCCTACCTATTTAATCAATTATTTTTGATAATTTAAAAAGGATGGGTAATTTAAGTAGGTACTGTAATTGTTTTTACAGTGTTAATCCTAGCCAGGATTAGAACGCAACATGGACAAGCCAGGACCTAGTAAAAAACGTAAGGTTAAAGATGAAAATCGGCAATTTCAAGAAATTTGGACTGAGAAATACTTTTTTGTATGGTCACATAACAAAGTCGTTTGTTTAATTTGCATGAATTCTGTTGCAATTGCAAAGGAATATAATGTAAAAAGGCACTATGAAACGCAGCATCCTTCTTTTACCAAGTTTACAGGCGAATTAAGAAAGCAAAAAATGTTGTCTTTAAAACGGGAGCTTACGGGTCAGCAAGCTATGTTTAGAAAACCCATTGAAGATTCAGAAACAGCTACATAAGTTAGTTATGAAATTTCTCGAATGATAGCAAAGCGAAGTCGCCCCTTCAATGATGGGGATTTTGTAAAAGAATGCATAGAAATTGCCGCTAAGAAAATGTGTCCAGAAGCAGCAAAAAAGTTTGAGAAAATTCAACTGAATCGTATGACCATCCAAAGACGAATTATGTCTTTGTCAGGTAATATTGCGGAACAATTAACTGAAAAAACTAAGATCATTGAATTTTTTTCATTAGCACTCGACGAATCCACTGATATTAGTTCCACAGCTCAACTTCTAATATTCATACGAGGTGTTACTCAAGATTTTGAAGTCGTAGAAGAGTTATTAGGAATGTGTTCATTGAAAGGTCAAACCAAAGGAGTTGATATACTCAATGTACTTTTGGATGAGCGTTCAAAAACTGATTTGGACTTATCAAAATTATCGGGAGTTGCGACTGACGGTGCTCCTTCGATGATTGGTGTCAATTCCGGGCTAGTTACTTTGCTGAAAAAGCATCTGCAAGAAAAAAACATAAAGGCTGAAGATCTCATGCAGTTTCACTGCATTATACACCAAGAAGCCCTCTGTGCTAAACAAATTGAATTTCAAAATGTCATGAAAGTGGTAGTTTCGACTGTAAATTTCATAAAATCACGAGGACTCAATCACAGGCAATTCAAACAATTCCTTGATGACATCGAAAGCGAATATGGAGATTTACTGTATTATACAGAAGTAAGGTGGCTAAGTCGTGGATTGACACTGGAACGATTTCTAAATTTAATAGAAGAAATTGGAATATTTCTGGCGGAAAAGCAAAGGGATGTCCCGGAACTTAAAAATCCTGATTGGTTGTGTGATTTGGCTTTTTTAGTTGACATTACAAATCATTTGAATGTCTTGAACACACGGCTTCAAGGCAAAAATCAACTGATATCCCAGCTCTACGCTCATGTATCATCCTTTCAATGCAAGCTGACACTTTTCAGATCGCAATTGAATTCTGGAAATTACAATCATTTTCCGAATTATAAGAAAATGGCTGAAAAATTCAACAAAACTGCGATTAATTTCAGTTATGTAGAAAAGCTAGATATTTTGATTCAATCTTTTCAAGACAGATTTTCGGAGTTTAAAAAAGTGAAACCTCTGTTGGACATATTCAGCAATCCTTTCACGATTTCAGTTGAAAATGCGCCAGAGTCAATGCAGTTAGAAATTATCGACATTCAAAACGACGAAGATTTACGCAACAAATTCAACGAAGGAGACTTGCTGAACTTTTACCGCTGCATTGATAAAAATATGTACAAAGAGTTGCGCATAAACGCTCTGAAATGTGCCAGCTTATTTGGTTCTACCTATATATGTGAACAAACTTTTTCAATACTTAATAATAATAAAACCAAAAATAGAAACCGCCTTGCAAATGAAAGTTTGGAAGCAGTTTTACGTGTTGCTACAAGTAAATTTGAGCCAAATATAAAAAAGATTGTAAGCACTATGCAGTGCCACGCTTCAAATTAATAAATTCCTTTTTAATTTTAATACATTATTATCAATTATTTATTGTCTTTAATTACCTACACTTCTGGCGGCCCGCCATCAGTTCATGATTTGCCCGAGTGGCCCCTAGTCTTAATAAGTCTGTGCATCTCTGCTGTAAAGTAACTGTTAGTTGGCAAGAAAATTAATGGGGTTATTTACCGATTTTTTGATTTAAGAACATATTTTCGTTTTAATTAAGATTTTAATTCGGTCATTACTCTAGACACTATAAGAGTTATTTTAAATTAGTAGTAGTAGTAGTGTTAGGCTATCGACCACGTGGTCCTTCCGCCATTTAAAATTATTTTTGTAATAATTTTGAATGCTATTATTCACTCATTTAGAAAATGCTTATTAATTAGCGGGAGAATTACTGGAAAGTTAATTATTCAATTATTGTTCGTGTTGACTCATAAACGTTTTTTAATATTAATTTTATTACTATAAATTAACATCAATTAATGGTAGTATATTTAAGTTACTTGTAATTTGCTTATTTAAACCAGCATATATCAAAAAAACATCTAGACATAATTAATAATTAAAAACACAACACAGTTCTCCCTGTTCCACAATTAGAGCTTTTTTGATGATTATTTTATTTATACATTACATTTGGAAACTCAACTAATAAATTATAAAATTCGAATTTCGTTTACAAAACAACCCTAACTATGAAATTGCTAATAATATAGTTTACTATATCATAAGTTACGTAAGATTATACCTATTTCTATTTTCTTCATATAAAGTAGTGAATCCTCCAATATTTCAATTCATCCATTCAAGTACAAATATAATACATATTAAAAAGTAAACAATTAAAAAAGATTGATTTCTAACTGAATATAAATTGCAGCGCCCTCTATGAGTAGTTTCGTCAATTCAGTCATATAATTTACACTGCCATCTACTTCTGTATTCTAAAACTGTAATGTGTACAGAAACCCGTAATATTGTATAGAAAATTCAGATTATATAAGAATATCTAAATTTTCTATGCAATATTAGGGATTTCTGTACATAAGATAGTTTTAGAATATGAAAGTGGGTGGCACCGTAGGTAATGTAGGAATTTTTAAATATAAATCCATCGATTAATTTTAATTCCACCTTCAATTCAGAGATGTCGTCTGATGTATTAAACCTTGACTTTTAGAGGGCTATAAAGTAAAACGAGTTTTGTACTGATTTTTTTGTATTCACCTTTCGCTATATAACACCACGCTCTTGCCATACGAAAACATTTTCAATCTATATTCAAATTAATTTTTTTCGTAATATAGACAAGCCTCACTTACAAATTTTATGTTGCCATACATAAACTGCATTTTCCATTTAAATTAAAACAAGTACATTTAAATGATTCGAAAATTTATATATTCATTCTGGATCGAAAACGAAACCGGATGTTTAATCCTATTATTGAAAAGTACTAAAAAGAATAAAAACATGTGTTTTTCATATACACGTTGTCCCCTGAAATTTTGAATATGAGTAATGTAATGTGTATTGTATCTCGATTATTATTATTGGTTGCCATGGTTGTTGCTGCAATATGCATGTCAATTTGACTTACATAGCTTCAAAATGTTAACAGGAATTTTATGATTGTCTGGGATATTGTTTAGCTCAATAAAGAAATGTTTTCGAATATTTAATAAGATGAACATTCTAGTGATTTGTTATTCGTTACGTCAGAATTGAGTAAATATGTTTCATTTTAATTCCCAATTTTATTACAAATTAGAAATTGCTGATTATTTCCCGTTGGCCAGTCCATTAAAATACGTCACGAGCGTAGTAACTAAGTAACGAGTAATACATTTAAATGCCCGTATTCAAAATTTCAGGGGACAACGTGTATAGTTTATAGTACTTAGGTCATATAAAAAATATAAGGTATCTTTCTTTAATATTATTTGTATATTACGGTAATAGAAAATTATAATTCTATAATTTAAATAAATATTTAATTAGCTTAGCATATTAATAATAAATAATAATGAATTATTATTATATAAAATAAAACTGTTCCCTTACCAAATAAACATTGCTTTAATATTTTGCCATTGGAATACATTTAATTATTGCTTAATAAGTATTTCTAAAAAAATATTTTAATAGAGACAGTCACATTTAAAGTATCGTTACTTTTTTGTTTGAGTTAAGTCAACAAAACTATATTAATTGTATTTACTTATTCTTTAATTTATTGAAAGTTGCTTAACCTCATGTTTAAGCTCTTAGGATATTATTTTTGTGTCAGACATTTCTAGCTCTGATTGTTTCATAATAAAAATTATAAGGTTTGCTGGCATGTTAAGAATCGATGCTTGTCTTGTTTAAATTAAGACAACAAAACTACATATATTAAATTGTTGACTTATTCTTAAATTTGTAAGCTTAACCTTCTTAAGTTCTTAGAGTATTATTTTTGTGTTCGCTAACTTTGTATGTATCATAAACATAATTGTAAGGTTTGCTGGCATGTTGTATAAATTATAATTAGATTATAGAAAAGTTATTTTTATTGTATAATAAAGAGGAATTCTTCTAAAAGCCATTTACCCGAAATATTATTATTATACTTCCTAATTTGCAAATATTAGTCGTCAACAACACCCACGGGTCGGTTTCGATCTATTTTAGATCTCATCAGACAATAGATGGCATCTATATGGCAATATCTAGATAAAAGATGTAGACTTTTGCATACCATAATTAATACTATAACAATTTACACGTAGAAAGTTTGAGTTTTACTTGTAGAAATGTGATAAATTGATAATTAATTATATTATTAGTCTATGCTATTTGCCAAGTATATATTCAATTTAAATTATTTTGAAAATCGGCACACTCAGGTGGGTGATGAACTCTAAATAATATTTTTAAATCATCGGCAATTCGTAAGTCTAATACGTAATTAATAAATATTGAAAACAATACAGGACCCAAAAGCGAGTCTTGAGGCCTACCAGATGTAGTAATGAATGAATTGGAAACATAAATATTTATTTTAACTTCACTCAAATATGAATTAATATATATAATTAAAGGACTTCCTTTCACATATCAATATAATTTATGTAGAAAAATAGAATGATGGATATAATTCAAGGCTTAGCTGAAGTCCTTATAAAATGAATGAACTTTAGCCCCATTTTTAAAATTTATAGATTGGTTTGTGCTGATCGATTCGCATAAAAGCCTTATTGTTTCTCGGTTATGAGCAAAAACTGGTCATATATTTATTTCTGAAATAATTTAATTATAAGAATAGAGATTGCCTATAATAATAATAATAAAATTGTTAAGTAATTGCTAAGCAACACACTTACGGGTAGTCAAAATTATTGAAAAACAAGTTATAAATAAAAGATAAAATTATTATAAAAATAAAATTACTTAGAGCTACGGTATAAAATAATACAGTGCTTAGTAAATAAACTACATAATTAACAAATTAAAAACCATTTATAAATAAATAAGATCATTAAAAATATTAAATATTGTCAGAATGGTTATATGCTAAGAAATCTTCAATATTATAAAAGGCATGTGCAATTAATTTTTTTTAATCATGGTATTAAATTTTTGTACTAGGCATCATTTTTAAATAATTTGGTAATGAGTTATATAATAATAATGGGCAATAATATTTGACTCCATTTTGCGCTCTCTGTAGTCGACGATAAATTGGGAATATGAAGTTCCTATTTCTAGTGTTGTATTCATGTATATCATTATGTTTAACATATTTGTATAGATTATTATGAACGAACTTTAGGCATTCCAATATATATAAACTAGGAACCGTTAAAATATTGTACCTGATGAAAGAGTCTCTACAGTCCCTTCGAAAGTCGAGTAATGCAACAATCCGCATTGCACGTCTTTGCAATCCGAATACTGTGGATAGTATACTAGACTGCCTCCATGCTAAGATTCCGTGGTACAACTGACAATGGATTAGTGCAAAGTAAGCAGTTCTCAAAGCACGTTCTGGTAGGGAGTTACTAAGTTGGCGTAGAAGATAAGTATTTCTACAGAGTTTACTAGAGAGCTCAGTGCTATGCCTGTGCCATGTAAGCTTTGAGTCCAGATAGACTCCGAGAAATTTACCACTACCTTCATTCACACCTCGGGTTAATGAAAATGTGATGGTCTGTGTTTTTCCGATATTAACTGTCAATTTATCAGCTATAAACCAATCATTAGCCATTTTAACTGAATTCATGGTTACGTGGAGGCTCTACTATATTCACTTGAGTTGTTAAGTAAAGTCGTATCGTCAGCAAAAAGGGTGTACTTGCAATCAAATTGCTGAAAGGGCAAGTAATTTAATCTATAGATTAAAAATATTAAAGGCCCGAGTATTGAACCCTGAGGTACCCCATGCTTTAACTGGGTTTCCTCAGATGGAGAGCCATTTATAAGTACAGTTTGTCGTCGATTTAAGAGATATGAGTTTAGCAAACGGCAAGTATCTAGTGAGAAATTATAATAGTAAAGTTTCTGCAGAATAATTTCGTGAGAGACACAATCGAATGCTTTGGTGAAGTCTAAAAATAAGGCAACTGAGCAAGTGCCGGACTCAAAGCAACTGTACATTTCTTCGGTTAAGGCAACAATAGCATCAACCGTTGATTTACCTCTTCTAAAACCAAATTGGCAGGAAGAAATGATTTCGGATTCATTTAGAAAGGCTATGTTTTGCAGGAATATAACTTTTTCGAGTACTTTTGATAATACAGGTAAAATAGAAATTGGTCTATAATTATTAATATTGTCTTGGCTTCCTTTTTTGTGGACAGGGATAACACGCGCACGTTTTAAACAATCCGGAAAGATACCATTTGAAATACATAGGTTTATTGGTTTTGAGAGGGGAAAAATTATTACATCAACGATTGATTTAAGGATGTTTGTACTTAGACCATATAGTCTAGCTATAATATCCCGTACTTTATTTTCTCTTACTTCTTGGAGAGTGAAATAACTTCTGATGTTTAGATTAATATGATTCAAGTAACTGATTGGATTTTGTTCGGTTATTGGTAGCTGCTCCAAGAGTTCATTCGCAATTGTGCTAAAATAGAATTGGACCAAGAACTGTTCCTTGAAGAACACCGAACTGTATTATATACTCGGTACTAGAGTATCCGTCTATGTTCACTCGTTAGGTTCTTTGGTGTAAGTAAGATTCAAATAATTTGTTAGCTGGTCCTCTTACACTCATGCTTTCCAACTTTTTAAGAAATGTTCGGGGTTAATTGTGTCGAATGCTGTTTGCAGATCTAAGAAAATGCACAGGGACTTCTTGTTATTATTATGACTTAAATATGCCTTTTGTAATACAGCATTGACTGCATCTTCCGTCGGCATTCCTTCGGTAAACCCATACTGTCATTTGTTTAATAAGTTGCATTTAATATAAAAAGTTGGTTAATCTTTTCTTGATTACATACTCGAAAATTTTAGCAAAATTCTAGATCAACAATATCGATCTATAGTTAGCAACTTCTTCATTAATAGTAGTTAAATATATATCCTTTATTCACAGTTTTATTTTACACTATATGTACATTTCGAAAACTATTAATTAATACTCTTCACGTACTCGAATATTTAATCAGAAAAAAAAATTGTTGCCTTTTTTTAATATATTGAATTGACGAGGCGGATACATAATAAAACTCCATAACATTGAAATAAAACTACACATTATACAGAATACTGTATTAATCTGCCTGATGAAGCCACGGTGTGGCGAAACATGTTGCAGTGTTCGACAAATGTGAAACCCTCTCAACTGTGTAGTTTTATTTTAGCCTTTTTAACTATGGATTTTATTAGGGCATTTTTAAAATGCTTAGGACATGCAACTTCACTTATAGCCGCATTTTTTTATTATGTCCAGGGACTGGACAATATGTTCCTTTATTTGTTTAATTAGCCTTTTGAACCTTTGTTATTCATGCCATGTTGTAAGGATTTGTATGATTTATATTTCTGATATTGAGGGTTGTTTATAGAAAGGCACTTGGTTGGTTTCACAATTTTTAGGACTTTTATAAAGAATACAATTTTCTGAGAAATTATTAATAAAATAGTTTCCCATATGTTGCATACTTACGTGGACACGTTGTAAATAGTTAATATACTTAAACCAAAATTAAAGCAAAATAAGTCAAATTGTAAAATATTGAAAAAATAATGGTGATCCTATTAATTATGAAATAGGCAATTATTGTAAGTGGAACACGAAGTTTTTTAAATATAAAGAAATTATATAGGATACGGAAGGGGAACTTGCTGATTTGAATTAGGCGTCAATGAGCGAGACGTGGCCAGAGAGGGGTAGGGAGGGTCTCATTCGAAAGAGGATGTCTTGAAGTTGTGTAACCGCTAAAGCCAGTTGTAGTCATGCGTTGAACAAAGGAGAAGCTTCCCTTCGCCGTTAAGACCTACTTTTCCAATGGCCGTTCGGTGGTCGCCACCCAACGTGCCTTCCGAACTCGATTCAATATTCATCCCGCGGGCCCCGTTCTTGGCCGGCAATCGATCGTTACGTGGGTGGACATATTCAGGGAAAGTGGCAGTGTGGCTTTTTTACCACAGGAGGAGGTCAACGGACTTCCAGAACCCCAGAAAACGTCGAGAGGGTGAGGCTGTCGTTTTTGTGCTCTTCCCGGCGTTCGGCGCGCAAACAGGCCGGTGCTGTGGGAATTTCTGATCCCAGTGTAAGTCTAATTCTTCACAACGAACTCAAGTTTCATCCCAACTGTGGTGCAAGTGAACGCGATTTTGTTTCTCACCAAAGGACATGTGAAGCGCTCCTCAGCTTGCCTCAAGACGCCCTCGTGTTTTTAGTGATGAGGCCCATTTCCACCTTTCCGGATGAAAAAAACAAAACATGCGCTATTGGAGTAGTGCCAATCCCCGAGAACTTCATGAGAAACCACTTCATTGCGAACGTCTTACAGTGTCGTGTGCATTGTCAAGAGTTGCGATAATTGGGTCTTACTTTTTTGAGGATGAACACACTGTTACTGTGAATGCAGATCGCTACAGAGAAATGATTGTGGCATTTCTTCTCCCAAAACTTGAAGATATGGATCTTGGGGATGTATGGTTCTAGCAGGACGGAGCTACGGCACAAAGCGAGAATTTCAATAAATCTTTTGAGGAAACACTCCACGTTCGCCTAATCTCCTTGCGGGGTGACGTACTGTGGCCGGCGCACTCCACCGATTTGACTCCCTGTGACTTCTTTTTATGGGGATATCTCAAATCCATTTTTAAGAATGACAAACTACGGACCACGGCCAAACCATCGCCACATTCCCGTCGATATGCTCGAAAAAGTGGAGGGAAACTTTAAAAAGCGGTTGGATCAGTGTATCGCTAATGAGGGCCGCCATTTGTCCGATATCATTTTTAAAACAACTTGAAACAAAAACACGTGTCTGCAGATGATTATAAACTTGAATGCTAGATTATTTAATTGCCTTACTTTATTTTAATGAAATCAGTGTAAATTAATTTCTTGTTCATAATTTCACATACCATATTCACATTTAATCATTTTTATATTAGTTTATTTTAAAGAAATAAATACATTAAAACTGGTGTTGATTATTAGCTGTGCTATTTGTAACACGCAAATTACTTTAATAATATAGTTAGAAATAAAACCTATGCATTAATGGTGTGTTCTGTTTTGTAAAAATGACTGGATTCAAGATAGTGTTACTTTGTTGAATCCAAGCAAGTTAAGTTTCTTTAGAAGGTAAATGGTTAACTTGATCAAATGCCTTGGAGGAATCAGTATAAATTGTTTTAACCTTGTGGGATGTATCCAAAGAGTTTGATAAATATTGTTTATAACATAATAGATTTGTCACAGTTGATCGATTATACATCATGATTTGTTTGGACATCCAAGATAATTTACCGGTAACTACATTGTTTGTGCTTATGGTGCACGTTTCTATTTTTATTATTGTTCATATTTTTATTGTATTATTCTTTAAATGCAGTTTCGAATATTTTAATTTTATTACGTCCGTAAACTTACTTTTCACTTATTTACATTTTCTAATCCCATCTTTTGTGTAAACATTTTATCTTAATACCTTCCTCAAAATCTCATTACCTAAAGGTTATTACCTACTTTAAATTTTATTATAGATTTAACAAACATTTTAGCAATCCTTTGCATTGTTACACAAAAAGTGCGGATTATGGGATTTTTTGCCAATTAGCCATCTGCGGCGATTTCTCTAGAAGGTCCATTTTACCTGATAATGAGTGTCTTGATGCGCAAGACGCCCCCACCTTTTTTGTACATTTTGTAAATATTTTTTTCATTTTTAGTTGTAAGTTTCAATTCACGCTTCATCGTGCAAGCATCTATTTTGTAAATTGTTAAAGTGTATTAATAGACGCGTTAAACGCAACGTAGTTGTTTTAATTAATACAAACCCGAAACCGGACGAGTCCTTTGAACCAGGAGGAACCTCGCCCAAACATACATGATCTAGCATTTTTGGTTGATTGCTTGCAAACAAACTCCCTTATAGTTATTAATTAAAGTACGTTAATCTAATTAGTATATAGGTATGATATAACTCGTTTTACAAATTTTGGGAACAATTCACAATTGCAAAGATTTTACCATTAGTTTATAAATTGGACCATATAATGAATAAATGCAATTGAATAATTGGTAGCAGCTTGATATACCATCAGGGCCAGACGATTGAGTAATCTTTAATTTAAGAATAACATTAAATACGTGTTCTTTCAACACTATAAGTATTAAATCAATAACTTATTAATGTTTCAGGTGTAGATGTTATATTGAATATTCTCAGTGTACACCGTTGAAAAAAACTTGATCATCACTATTTGGAAATTTCCCATCATTAAGTTCAATTAGATTTGGTATACAGTTTTCATTCTTTCGGTCTCGAGCATATGCCTAAAATTCGCTTGGATTAGCTGTAAGTTTGGATTCAACTGTAGCTAAATAATTGCTATAGAGTGAGATAGTAACTTGCTTTGAAAATAGTTCTTAATTATTAAATGATTCACTTTCTATGAAACTTTTATTAGCAGGATTTTTTTTGTATCAATTTTTTCAGTTCAGTGGTCATCCATTTAAGATAAGTACTGTAAGTTAGGTTAACAAATTTGGAAGGAATAAATAAAGCCAAAGGTGGTTCAGTCTACTTTGTAAAAACTCTCAGCCATTACATCTACATCAGAGCATTTGAACAAATCGGACCAATGTCTGGAATAAAAATAAGAATTTAAATATGAATCAAGTGTGCAACTGTTGTGAGTTGTGAGTGTGTTAAATTTAGTAATACGTTGTCAGAGAGAGTTACTTCTGCACTAGGCATGTTACAAATACCTTGGGAATTATATTTATTTGAGATAAATTTAAAAAATCATAAGCATCAACAATGCATTTAGCCTTTGTGTCGGATGGTTTTCAATTAACCATTGATTTGGATCCATGTATGGGAATTAATAATTTACGTACACTGACTATATTATTAGCAAGAGGGAAGCATTTCATATTACCAATATTTAGTGTTGTCAGTCATATATGTTAGAATATCAGTATATTTTATATTTATTTGAGCAAACTACATATACATAATACAATACAAAAAGGTATTTTACAAGAGAGAATACTAGGCAAGAATATCTAACAATAGGTGTGCTACAAGGAAGTGTCTCAGTAGCATTTTGTGCTCTGTGGCCGAATATGTTTAAGTGATTTAGTTTATGTAGACATTATTGAAAAAAATAGATACATGGATTACGTATTTTATTCTAATATATTTTGAGAATTGATGATAGTTTACAAAAATCTAAGATTTTGAAAGTAATGAGAACTTTTTTATAATACAGTTGTTTGATATGTTCGGGAAGGCGATTAAAGGTTTTGGGGATTGTGCAGGAGTGAGATCTGAGGAACGGCTTTATTGTATTTGGGAATATGGAGTCTAAATTTACTACGAGTGTCGTTGCTTAATGATATGTAGTTTAAAGAATTGCTGTGTATGAAGGCAACATACACAGACTGTGGAAGTATAGGGATCTAATATTGGATATACTCAAAGAAAATAATAGGTGGGTTGGGTAACGTCTTTTTTGATTGAGTATTCCCTACAATGGTGTTTTTTTGAATTATTTTTTCTTTAGCAACATGAAAAAAGTACCATTTCAATTACTTTGACGGATGTTCATCGTTCCGGCCTCTATTTATTTGAGTATGATACAATAAAAATTATCTACTTCTGAAAGTAATATATAGAATTCCTTATTATTTTTCTTAATAATGGCCCAGTGCCGAAACTAGTCAAATACAAAATTAAAAAATAAGTGAAACAAACCAAGTGATTTTTTTCAACAGCCTATTATTGTCATTCTACATCCGTACAACAAACAAAAAAAGTTTATTAGGAAATTTTCACGTTACTCAAAAAATACATCTCTAGTTGTTTTAATCAATTAGTTGATGATGCTATGCTAACATTATGATGAATTACTGTTTCGTAATTTTCTCCCTTAAAGGTTTAGTTCTAGAATTAAGGGTATGGAAAAATATACTATTTAAAGAATTATTAATTTTGCATTATGAATTACGAATTAACAGTTCAACAATCCTTATGATCCAATCCATATCTACTTTTTTAAAGGTAATTTTACATCATAAAATAGAGTATAATTGCTTGATCTTTAAGAAGTGCGAAGTTAACTACAGATGGTGGCAGGTGTGAATTCCTACACTAAATAAAATTATTTCGTAACACACTAAAACGTTGCAATGCGCCACTGGTGATTTAATAAGCGTTTAATGTAGAAACTATAACGTATTTTTAAGCGCTTGGCCATTACACTCGCCGATTTATAACTTAAACTCGCCTGCCAGATTTATTTCTACCGATATAAATTTAATTGCGAGTTAAATGCATCATGTATATAATTAACTTTATTTCTAAATTTGAAATGGTATAATTAAAATAATTTATAATACAATGATTATGATGTAAAATATTTTCCACGGTCTCCATAAAATAATTCAGTTTAATTGACTCTTTCAGGCTTAATGAATTTTATAAAATATAGTGCACTAAAAGCAATTGTATGCAATAAATTACCGCTCGCATTCGCTTTCCTGACCGTTTGTTGTTGTCTTACTTTATTTATCTAAAAGTGAACGTTGGAGTATAAATGTCCCGCATAACTGAGTCGCATAGTCACCGGAGTAAATCCAGCGTATGATCTAATTAAAGTTTTATATATATCAACCGGCAAATACCTGCAGTAAGTACTGATATTATTCTTCATAAAAATAAACTATTTTGTAATTTATGGTTTCATCTATTTGATATCTATATTATTTAAATGCTGTTTTTCATGAACTTAAAATGGTTGAAATAGGTATTAATATTCATGGAATTTTATGGTGATGGCGACCGTAACTATGTGGTAATCAAGAAAGAATATGTTACTTTAAAGTGTTTTATACCACTATTTATTGTGTAAGTTTATAATATATTATTGTATTATGAGAAGGAGATTGATGCATTAAAATGCATATTTTGAAGCTATCTCAGTCGGAGTAGAAAAAGTTCTTCGAAAATTGGTTCAAGGGCAACCCTTGCAGCTAAACATTTATTTATGTTTAACTAATTAATTCATTGAAACTATGTAGAGGGTAGATTATTATTTTATGTTGGTAAGCTCCAATTTACAGTTTACTACACTTCTTATAATAGAATCATCTAACTTTTCTAAAGGCTCCCCCATATCTTACCGATATTTTCAAATATTCTTCTACACACTCTGGAAAATAGTAAACGGGAAACATCCGGTAAAGCAACCATAGTCTTCCTTAAATCACATCAAATCGACATCCTCCAGAAAGACACATACTACTACATCGTCTTATTTTTCTACATTAGAGAATAGATGATTGAAACTAACAACACATGACTCGACTCAGGCTGGTTTTTAAAATAGGTATAGATTAATAAACCGGTCAATCTCTCGTCTTCGTAACGTATTTAACATTTTTTCAATACCTAGTAACTTTTACGTTAAAAGATTTTTTATGTGATTTTTCCCCTCATGGTTATATCATTGAAATACACCAGATAGATCTTTAGGGATATTTCTTTTAATATTATGCGTGATTGTCAATGTGGCAGACACATTACAGAAACCAAATAGCAGAACGTTGAATTGGCATTATCCTGCTACTATTATAAATACTGGATTAAATCATGTATTGATTATAGTAACCAAAGATTTAATTTTACTGTGAATATTAGCAGGGTTTTCTTTTGCAGTTTGTAATTTCTGTGTTGTTGGTCAAACATGTTTATTAAAACGTTACGAAGCAAGATGTTTTCCCAAAAACAATATTGGCAATATGTGAAAAATATCCTACTTTTTTGCAGTTCTTTTAGGGGTTTGATATTTGTACACCGATAGTCGGCTCTTTGTATTGACTTATTTTAGTTTGCCGACTATCTGTTCGTGGAATTATTTGTCTTTTGAATCGATTTTGAATTCTGTATTTTCATATATCCAGCTCTCTATTTTGATTCTATTTACTAAAGTCTCCAATATATTTTGAATTATTATTTTTGTTAGTGTACTTCTTGATTATCTTTCAAACATGTACCGGTGGGTCTACTAATATAGTTCGCGGAGCGAGTATTAATACCTGATCTGTTTCTCAATTTTTTGTTCATTTTCAGATCCAATGATTTCAAGCTACACATATTTGCAAATAAATATGAAAGATATGTTAAACAAGCAATATCTCTTCTAAACTGCAGATTTTTAGTAGTGGTTTTAAGCTATGAAGGATAAATTAAATATACAGTATAAGCACCCAATTCGATTGTGGATTAATACAAAAATGTTTCACCACGGGTTAAGTGAGAAATTAATTAAAGTTGCTGTTATGATAGTGACATGTATATTCTACATTATTATTTCAAAGTTATTATTTTTATAATAATTTTTAGAAAATTCCTTTTCATATTTTTTAAAATACTCCACCATTTCTGGTTTTATTTAAGTTGAAGTTTCCCAAAATTGCTATTAGTTTATATCATATTCTTTGAAAATTAATTAATAATAGAAATAAAAGCAACTGCAAGAATTATCAAAATGCCTATTCCTCTAAAACACCCAACGAATCTTTCGGGACATCCTTCTAGATTGACATTTTCTAAGGCTGATCTCAAAAAGAATGCCAAAGCGGCGCAAAAGATTACCTTCGAATCAGAGTTTTTTTTTAATGAAATTAATTGTGTGTTGATTCTGGTCTAAACTAAACTAAATTTAAATATATGCATTTGGCCTTGTCTTTAATAAAGATGAGTGACTCTTCAAAAGAGTCACTCACAAATGCATAAAACTATTTCAATCAGCATTAATCGCAAACTTTTCAATCCAGTTCTCAAAGAAGTCGAAGGTCTTTTTAAATGCGGTTATTGTTCCTCTGTGCAGAAAAAACAGTATCTTGGTTGTATTGAGCGAACATGACTGAAGCCAAAGTAAGTACGATAGTCACTGTAGAATGTACTGCTAACATTAGTATAGAATTTCCTGCCATGAAGAAAAACGTATAAAATTGTAACGAATATTCTGGAATTTAGATATCAAAAAATACTGCGATTACGTTTCCTTTTGTGAAAAAGCTCCAGCGTTATATTATGTCACCCTCAACAGCTTACGAAGAGTAGAAATGCTGGTACATAAGCCAAATTTCAATCCGGAATGATTTTATAGTTTTAATTCTCAGTCTATTGGCACTACCACCAAATAGTACTAACTACTTACACTTCTATCGGTATTCGTAAAAACCTGGCCAATTTATATTTCCTCATCCTTAAGGCATCAAATTACAGCAGAGAAACCATAAATTCGCGGCAAAATAATATTCCGAACGTTAAAGGACCGCTTCTAAATTAATATTCTTAAATCTATATCTACTGAATGAGGTATTAGTGGGCATAACACCGTTCTAGCTAATTTTGGAAAAGTCGCATCTTACAAGCTAATTATCGTGCCAATTTCATCTGCATAAAGGCAACCACGATAAAATGATATATTTTAGATAGCTCTACTGTTAATTGCGCAATTATTGCAATATCTGTTCAGCTTACATGACCCATCTTGACAACCCCATAAATTTCTCCTTTTCTTTTGGATAATGAACAGGCTTCTCTATAGAATCTGCCAGAGTGGCAATCTAGAGTAGAGGTATATCTCTCATATTTTACATAAAAATATTAACCATTTATGGCAATGCTGAAAATTACGCGAAGTGAGGATTTAATTTATGGAAAACACATCATATATTAAAAACGGTTGAAATTAATATATAAAATGCAAAGGCAAACAATAACTTACGGACGTAATATTTAAATCAAATAGATTTAAATATTTATTTATTGCACAGGCAACAAAAAAAAGATAAAAATATTATCACATGATAATATATTAAAAAAAAAATCTCACATAAAATTTATTATGTACAACGAGTAGCTACCGTATAAGTAAGTATAATGTTGACGGCATTGCAATTTCTGACCATCCGTGCTAACCCAAAATATCTATTCTAGTCAGCACGGTATTTTGTTTAAGAACGAAGATTGTAATTCTCTAGACAGAATGAAAATATGAAATCTACTCAGCAAATTCAGACAATTGTCTACTGTTAATAATTTAAAACCTCTTCCTACAATACATCGGTATCTTTCTGGTTTTTAAGGGAGATATAAGTAGTTTTAATAGTTCCATGTAAATATCGGATAACTGGAACTTGTACATCAGGAATTTTATAATTATGTATTTTTCTGAACACACCCTTTCGATGTTTTGGTGAGTACAGAGTCTCCAAATGAGTCATCTGGATGAGGACGAACTCCTTGCTATTTCTCTTTGAAAATCCTAGAACACCATAAGCCTTTGATATAATTTTGAAAATTTAATAATATTACCTTTATCAAAACGCATACCATTTATACTTCACCAGAAATCGAAACGATGCAGATCTTTCTGCAATAAATGCCGAGATTCGTTGCATTTAATGGTTTTAAATATCTTAATGTCATCAGAGCAAAAGTAAACATTCTGAATGATAGAAGCAGTTAACTACCTCATCCATAAAATGATTAAGCAGCAAGAGTTATATGTGTGACCCTTGTGGAACACCCGAAGTGACTCCGATGACATGAAGCTACAAGATGTATTATATATAAAAATATTTTTTATTCTTTTAGCACTATCCACAGTTTCTCCAATTATTTTGAGACTCAATACCAAGTCATTATTATTACGTTTATTTTTAATAATTATATAATAATAATAATTATAATAATAATAATTCATTTATTTACGGCATACGCCTTTTTTACATAAATAATACAGTATAAGTATCTTAGAATATATTATATATAAAAATAAAAATAAAATATAATATAAAACATATTAGACAACAAATACGCCCAGAAAGAAAATAAACAGTAATAAAGGAAACCATCATTTGCAAAAACAAAGACAAAAATAAAAAATAAAAATTAAATATGTACTCTTACAATCTAACGACTATTTTTTAAATTCAACTTAAAAGAATTAATGGATAAATCGAAAAGGTTAAACCATGTACGGTCATTGAATTCATTTCCAATTATCAACAAACGTGACATTGAAATCATAGAGCTCGAAAGTGTTCTATGAGTTTTTATATGAAATATAGAGCGAGAACGTGTATTTTTGCAAGGTATGCGGATAGATATTAGACTTAATAAATAGGGAGCGTCGATATATCCATTAATAATTTTGTACAGTAAACAAAGGTCAGCATTGGTCCTCCGATCCTGTAGCAACTTTAAATTGAGCTGATTCATTATAGATGAATATTCTCCAGGCATGTGTTGAAGTCCAGATTTAAATTCCATACACCTCAGAAATTTCTTCTGTACACGTTCAAGAAGCTCCACATTGGTTGAAGTATACGGTGTCCAAAATTGGGGAAGCATATTCAAGGTGTGATCTGACAAGTGCGCAGTACAGAGTTTTAAGGCAATCATTATCTAAATTTTTGCCAATCTGCCAGACAAAACCCCATAGCCTTAATGCTTTTTTAACAATGTTAGAAATGTGAGAATTGAATAAAACTTTCGAATCAAATAAAACCCCCAAATCTTTTATGGTATCAACTTTAACCAGATCTTTGGAATTAATATTGTATGTATGATTGTAAACGTTTTTACACCTAGTTAACGACATTGAGGAACATTTAGATGTGTTTAAGAATAAATGATTATCGTTACACCAGTCATTCAAACGGGTAAGATCTGCTTGAACATCAAGACAATCACTTTCATTGCGTATTACTTTAAATAACTTTATGTCATCGGCAAACAGTAAAAAATGACAATTAATAATAACCTCTCGTATGTCGTTAATAAATAATATAAATAAAATCGGTCCACAATGGGACCCCTGAGGTACACCGGATGAGACTTTAATTGGTTTAGAAATTGAATTTTTAATTTTTACAAACTGTATACGGTTATTTAGATAAGAAGAAAACCAACGTACCATATTTGAATATTCTGACTCAGTTATTTTACGAATTAATCATTAAATACCACCAACATTATTAAGTCGTTTATATAAAAACGACATCAATTTGCCAAACAAACAGTATGACCAAACTTGTTAGATGCGGGGTAAATGTTAAAATATAATCATTTATTGATAAATATGTAATATATCATTTACCAAGGTGTATTACAACAAGTTTTCAAATATTTTTATAAGACTAAACAGCTTTGAACTAAACTATTATTTCAAGAACTATTTTTAAATTATTATAAGGTGCGCCACTAAAAATTTTAGTTTTTATATTGTGGTACTACTTTTTTTATACTACTTCTTGTGATTCAATGAATGGAAAATTGGAAAAATTGAAAATTTTTATTTTTGATTATCATAATATAACAAATAATTTCAGTTATGAATTATTTGTTATATTATGATAATCAAAAATAAAAATTTTCAGTTAGATCAAATATAGCCTTTAATTGTTATAAATAAAATTAATAATATTTCTTGGAACTATGAATACTAACCGCAAACTTTTGCATATTGATTAGTTGTATTAAATCAACATATGTTTAAGTCATTCCTCCACATCAAGGGACACTTTGTATATATTTAAAAATAACTTTTACTGTTCCCCGTTTCACATAATTTAGTATTTAAATAAAAAATTGAAAATTTTTATTTTTGATTATCAAAATATAACAAATAATTTCAGTTATGAATTATTTGTTATATTATGATAATCAAAAATAAAAATGTTCAGTTAGATCGAATATAGCCTTTAATTGTTATAAATAAAATAATTAATATTTCTTGGAACTTTTAATACTAACCGCAAACTTTTGCATATTGATTAGTTGTATTAAATAAACATATGTTCTTCCATTCCTCCACATCAAGGGACACCTTGTATATATTTAAAAATAACTTTTACTGTTCCCCGTTTCACATAATTTAGTATTTAAATAAAGTAAAAAACTTACTTTGTTGATATCACACTATTTATTTAAAAAAGTGATTCGAGTTTCGACCAACAGCTGAACATTTTCAAACTTAAAGTATTTTAAATACATTTCAACACATATTTATATACAGTTACATAAAGAGGAGGATACTAGGTCCAATTGGTCGTTAATTATGGGGAAGTCCGGATTACAATTTGCTTTATGTATTTCCGAAGGCTTGAATAAATCCACTTTAAGTATTTTTTAGTATTATTATTGAGTTGCCTTTATCAGCTTTTTTCATCGTTAAGTTATTTGAGTTCATTTTGTTTTTAATGCTTTTTACTGTCGAAAAGTTTGACGTGTTTTGAATTCCTGCACTTTTTATAATTTTACCTATTTTGTTTTTGGTCAACTCACAATCATTAGTGCATTCTTTAGTGGTAGTTGTGTCTCGACAATTAATTTTTCTTTAAATTTCTGGCTATTAAAGTGAGGTGAAAATTTTGAGCCTAATTCTAATAACTTTAATTCCTTACTAATAAATTGCATGTTTGATTCATGAATTACCCGTGGATATAAGGTCGTGTTCCTTGTTGTAGAGGTTGTTCTTACGTTGTCATCTCGGGATGTTACAAGATTCGCCAATTTCCATTTCTGCTTCTAACTTGGTCGTTCAGTAGGTCAAATTCGACTGGGTATAGATGAAACGCCAACTCCGTATGAAATATTTTGATGTAAATAAGCAGAGTATCCCTTTGTTGGAATAAAAATTCAGCTTCTGCTTTTATTTACTGTTTTTCGGCAAACTGCTTGGTTTCCCTGGTTGTCAGTGTGTTGGTGTTACTTTTAACTTGCAGATATTTATTTATTTATTATAATTAACGGACAAGGATTTTACAAAATTTATAAACACAAATACATTAATAAATACAAACGCTACAATTTGCGATAATATAAAATCATACATAATATCAAACACTACAACTAAAAATTAACTAAGCGCTATCAGGTTTAACTAATAGTTTTTCGAGCTGAAGCCTAAATGAATCGCATTACATAATTTAGTATATTATTCTTCTAATATAGATTTTTTTCTAATAATTACATTTATTACATATTCTATATCAACTAATATATGTATTCCTAGTTAAACACTTTCTTATTAATAAAATGTACTAAAATCCTTTATTTCGTTGTAGAAACAATCTAAAATACATTTTATCATTTATTACTTTATTCAACAGAAATAATTTCATTTAAATTAGTGGTGCTTTAATAGTACCATTTGTAACACGCAAATTAATTTTGTATCATTCAATGTCTGTAGTGGTATTAGCCAGAGTAGTTGTTTCAAAATTAATTTGTTTTGTAGTCTTAGTAAGACTCATTGTTGTAGATTCACGAATTTTTTTTGTATTTTTAAGTGATTACTTTCTTATTATGTTGATGAATGTAGACCATAAGATTATTTATTTGAATTATTTCGTGAATAATAATAGTATTTGTGATTAAATAACCTTTTAAGTCTTATTTAATACAGTTAAGACCGATTACACTTTTAATTTAAGTTATTTTATTTTTAACTTATCTCATTGAATGTAAACCTATCCTATTTTTATATTGAATGTACCTGTAATTTCAATATTTCGTTATTTTAATAATAATAATCGTGTATAACAAACCATGTTCTTGAATACTGTATATAATTGTGATATCTATTGTCCTTTTCCATTCTTGCATTCATGAGTTACATTTCATAAATTTTCAGGATATTCAGTTTTAAAAACATTTTTTAAATAAATACATACTAATATACTATTCAAAATTTATAAATATATGTTTGTAGTAGTCTCATTGATACAAAGACAGATTATATTGTGAATTTAATTATAGGTCTATACATATACATTTCTATTTAAATTTAACAAAATGTTTAAAGGTTTAAAAACTGCGAAATGCATGTCATTATATTGTTATTCTCTGCTCAATAAATTAAGATTAAAATTGTAGTTGATTTGAATAACATATTTTTATTATGATGGTGGGATTCGCCGGGCGTATGTGATAAGGAAAATGAAAGTTTATATTTTGCTTTATTTTATATAATGTGTATCATAATATGACTTATACCTAAAAAATATGAACAGGCAGATCCTTTATATAAAATTTATAGTGAATATAAAGGCAATGCAATTATAATATTTTTATGAATTGTATCAGAAGATACTACTTTCCTGTATGAGTTTATATAGTAGTTCACATCAAAATATAATAATGAATGATTAGTATGTAATATAATTCCGTGTGCAATAGGAAGAGCTGTATCAATAGTTAATATAATCCTTATGTATAATCACCTGTTTCAAATAAATTGTGCAATAATAAGTATAAATAACTAATTAAATTGTAGAGTAATAATATATTATTATGTAAAATATGAAATCTACTAAAATGTGTGATGGAAAGCAGAATGTTTATTTTTGCTTGTTTTCAAGGTAGACAAATTTGATAGTAATTATAAATACTTAAATGAGAATTAATATTGAGAGTAATAAATCTCTATGAGCATTACTGCACTAATGTTTTACATAATAATGTAAAAACTCCAGCTAACAGTTAAAACAACTACTCCCCGTACTAAAGCACCGCCAGGCATTGAATGATATAACTGTTAGCTGTCGTTACATGTCTAAAATTATATTTAGCACTTATGTAACAATTTTGTGGTGTTATCGTTTCTTAACCGCGTCTCGAAAAATGTTATGTAAGACAATCTGCAGACACGTGTTTCGCTGTATCACAGCTCATCAGTGCAGCTATGTCGTAATTACGTGCGTCCTTCCAGTTGGAAGGCCGCCACGAGAATGAATCAATTCCAGTTAGAATTGAAACATTGCCGATCTTCGATTTTCGAGGCGCGTTTAAAAAAACGATATCACCACGGACATTGATTCATTCTCGTGGCGGCCTTCCAACTGGAAGGACGCACGTAATTACGACATAGCTGCACTGATGAGCTGTGATACAGCGAAACACGTGTCTGCAGATTGTCTTACATAACATTTTTCGAGACGCGGTTAAGAAACGATAACACCACAAAATTGTTACATAGTGCTAAATATAATTTTAGACATGTAACGACAGCTAACAGTTATATCATTCAATGCCTGGCGGTGCTTTAGTACGGGGAGTAGTGTTTTAACTGTTAGCTGGAGTTTTTACATTATTACGTAAAACATTAGTGCAGTAATGCTCATAGAGATTTATTACTCTCAATATTAATTATTATCATTAACAACTGCACGAAATATTTTAATATTTCATTTGTATACTTAAATGAGAAGTTTATGATAAAAATTAAGTTTAGTTTTATTGTACGTCTATAATTTGAATTTTATAAAAAAATGAGATTTGGAATTTTAGTAAAAATAATTAAAATATTTCTTGAATCTTGAATATAATGGAGAAGGAGATGAGATTAATCGTGTCTCCTTATTCAGTTTAATTAATATTCGTTTAAAATAGTTGAAATTAAAACAAATATAATTGCAATAAAATAAATGTCTTTATGGGTATCACACTTATTTTTATTTTAGCAACTGCAGTTTTGACAACTATAGGTTGTAGCTAAAATGAATTATATTTGATACCCACAAAGTCATTCATTTTATAGTTTACTGCTATATAGAAAAAATATAAATATACATTTGCTAACAAATAATAGAAAACTTTTATGACGAATTGTCATCGATTTTGGAAATCAAGAGTGATTATGGTGTAAATACGAATGTAAATGTAGGGTGGATGGGTGCACTAATCCCTTGAATGAGTATAACTTATTCGATCGATTTGCTGAATGTTTGAAATTATTTTTTACCTAAATATACTTATAACACAAGTAAACTTTGGTTATATCAATCAGTTTCATATATTTGTGACTGTAATTTCCGTTCAAACACTATAGTCACAAATTTTGTGTGTCTAAACAAAGTTTATTTGAAATACAATAGTCATGTCTTGGAGTGATATTCTTTTTCTCTTTTTATCTCACCTGCTAATATATCTATAGAGTGTTCAGGAAGTAGGAACGAATATTAAAGTTCTATAGAAGATACAAAATCTATTGAAGCTGTATAAAAAAATATCTTCTATAGAACTTTAATATTCGTCCCTACTTCCTGAACACCCTATAGCGAGGGAGGTGGGAGATTTCACTTAATATGTTTATAAAAAAATATAAACATTTTAAGTAAAATCTCCCATTTCTGTATGATAAGTTATATCCTCCATATGACTAGGGAAGGCCGCTCGGCAACAAGCAATTCGTTCATTGAAATTCTTGATGACGAGTTCACAAATATCTGGTGGAATGCTGTTAATAACTTTTTAAATTGCATCCTTAAATGGGTGTATTGTTTTAGGTTTGTTTACGTACACTTTTGATTTTACTAATCCCTACAAAAAAAGTCAAAGCCTAAGATACAATGATCTGGCAGGCCATTCCTGCTTGCCATGCAGAGAGATAATTTTTTGGAGAGACTTTTCAGTCAGCAGAGCAATCGTTTCATGGGATGTGTAGCATGTCACACCATCTTGTTGAAACCAAAAATCATCATTTTCATTCACAACTTCGAAAAATCAATCAGAAAGCATGTTTCTGTAACTGTCGCCATGCACAGTGACTTTTTATCATTTGGATACGTTGCTTAGTTGTCATCTACAACATCAAACTACAATCCTCAGCACGCAAAAGCTATCATGCTGATAATGGGAAGGATCGCAAATAACAAACATGAAACAAGCTAAACGTCATTTGACAAAATTGCGGCAAATTCAATTTCGTCCTTACTTTCTGGACACACTATACATGCACAATCATCTCTGCTCATGTTCTTAGTAGAGGCAAACATATTATTAAAGATTAAATCATTCCTGGAAAATTAACTCCAATTAGCCAATTAATTATAATTATTAAACAATAAAATATACTTTTTTCATCCATAAAACAGTTAATTTCATAAAAAATATAATTAAAATAAAGAAAAATTTTTATAAATAGTAAAAATAAAAAGTAATTTGCTAAAATTGTTCAAAATTCATTTTAAAATAGGTGGCATTTTACAAAAATGCAGTTTACTGAAGAAATTTAAAGAAAACAGTTTACAATTTTGGCAAAGATGGTGAAACATTTTGAAACTTTTTTATATTCTATCTTCAGTCTGTTGTCTTCTGTAATTTCATTATTTATTTATTTATTATTCATTTATTCGTCTGCATGTATTCTCTTGTGTATTATTTGTCATTATTCTTCTCTCTTTCTTGATAAGTTCTGTCATTTGTTTATAGTCTTGGTTGTTGTCTTCCTATTTAGATTTTTTGCCTTCTAAATTTTATGTCGTTTGTATAATTCTGTATTTTATCTTTTTCTGAATTTTATCTTTAGTATTTTTCTTTTACCTTACCAATTAGGTCTTCTACCTTTTATTTGTAATTACTTCTATAATTAGTTAATTCGTTTTTATTAAGACATAATTTATTCAAGTGCAAAAATAAAATTAACAAATAATGCATTTTAGTGATAAAAAAATAAAAATTACATT
This sequence comes from Ontholestes murinus, assembly GCA_963969525.1. NCBI lineage: Eukaryota > Metazoa > Arthropoda > Insecta > Coleoptera > Staphylinidae > Ontholestes > Ontholestes murinus. Next base: position 54,463,407 of record OZ018389.1, on the reverse strand, counting down.
CACTTCCAAATATTATTTGTGATAAAAAATGGTTAAAATCTTCGTTGATGTCTTCATATTTGGGTTTTCAGCTTTTTGACTTTTCTCTTCTATCTATACTTTACGTTATAATTATTAGTTTTATTATATTTTCTATTTTAAGTAGTCTCATAGATCTTTTGTATTTTTTGTGTTTTGTCTTTTTCGTCAATTCCATCATATACTGACTTCTGCCTACCGTATTTTCTCTTTACATTATTACATAAGTTTTTTTTTTGTATCTTTTGTTCTTTATCGCATGCCTATGATTTTGTTATTTTTCTTCTTTTAATTCGTTAGTATTTATATTTTAGATTATCTGTAATCTATCCCTTGTATTTTGAATGCCACAAATTATAATTTTCAGTCTTTTATCCTCATTTTTCTTCTGTTATATGGCTAAGGTCTTATAGCTTATTTTTTTAAATTGTTTAAAAATTTTAAATCTTCACTTCTAGGACTTTTATATTTTGGTATCTACTAATAATAATAATAATAATAATAATAAATATTTATTCCCAACAGACAATTACAGTCTTACAAAGGAATTTTCATAGAATAAAAATAAAATGAAATACATAAGCAAAATAAATTAACAAATAAATGCATATACGAGTGAGAGAAAAAAAAAACAAATATAAAGATCAAGCAAGTACTATCCGAGGGCGTTAATGCAATCTAAAGCCTTTGATTTAAATATGTAAAAAGGAGAGTAGATATCTGCACCATATTGAATCAAGTGGTAAGCACGAACAATTTTTATAATAGGTGAGTTTACGTGGTGATATGAATTAGGTGTACGGTATGAAAAAGTTAGTGGGTTTCTTGCACTACATTTTATAACCCGGAAGAGTAAATTCCCAGTCAAAGTAGTTGCGTCTAATTGGCAGTGTACCAGTTTATGCAAGGTAACTACATTTAAGAAGTGATGGTGGCTGGATACAGATGGCATATAATATTCCTGCAGTAAATCCTTGTATGGATAACCGCGACAGGTATAGATACCATGATCTCTGAAATATAACATTTTCAGGAATCTTTTTTGGATAGATTGCACATGCTGAATATTAAATTGCGTATACGGACACCATACTGGAGCACAATAATCAATTTTACATAAAACCAAAGATTTAAAAAGCAAAATAAGTGTGTTCTTATCTTTAAAGTCTTTAGTTGTTCTTATGATAAACCCCAGTTGCTTATTACAGCTTTTGACTAAATTAACAATATGAGCATTAAATGTTCATTTCTGATCAAAGAAAACACCTAAATCACTGATGCCACATGTACGATTAAGAAGTTTATTACTTATAGAATAACCAAACGTTATAAAGGAAAAGTTTCTCGTGTAGGATACAATTGAGCATTTATCCGGATTTAGAGAAAGTTTATTGTCCATGCACCGTTGGCTCAGTTTATTTAAATCTTGTTGTAGAGCATTGTAGTCATTAACACTGCAGATACTTTTATAAATTTTTATGTCGTCTGCATACATTAATATATTACACTTAACTGCATCTGTTATATCATTAAGAAATAAAACAAATAGTAGCGGGTCCAGGTTAGACCCCTGCGGTACACCACTTTTAGCAATATAGCTCTGTGATATATGACACCTAATTTCAACATGCTGAGATCTACCCTTTAAGTATGAATGAATGACGTGAATTATATTATGAGGTAGCCCAAATAATCTAAGTTTATTAATGAGTATGTCATGAGGCATGCGGTCAAAGGCTTTAGAAAGGTCGGCGTATATTACATCTGTTTGGATCCTGTCATCCATGTTAGAAGATATGTGCTGAGTTATACACATTAAATTAGTTAAGGTAGACCGTTTAGGAACAAATCCGTGTTGGTTAGCCGATAATTTGCATTTAACTAAGGCATAGATATGAGTAGCTAAGATGCGCTCAAACACTTTGGAAAAATTACATAGCAAGGAAATAGGTCTATAATTATTCACATCGGATTTGTTACCTTTCTTAAAGACAGGTATAACCTTAACATTCTTCCAACATGATGGAAAGATGCCAGTTCTTAAGATTAAATTAAAAATAAATGTAAGTGGCTTAGCTAGGATGGCTGCTGTGTCCCTAACGAAAAACTCGGGAATGTTGTCAGTCCCCATAGTGAGTTTAGCTTTAGACCTCAGTAATTCCTTAAGTACCATGTCTTCGTTAATTGCAAAGTTGCCCATAAAATCCAAGAGAGAATCATCGAAGCGATTGGGTCCAGCACAATAAGCAGAACTGAAGTGCTCAGCAAAACTTTGAACAATTTGAGGGCCCTGGTCGAGATGCTTCCCTTGCCACGTCATCGTTGATGGTCATCTTCTATATCCTGTATTGTGTCTGTATATTATCTTTGTTTTTATAATATCTTGAGCTATCTATTTTCTTACTTCTAAATTTTATCTCCTATCTAAGCTCTCTGTTTTTATTTTCATTATTTTATATTTTCTGTCTTAAGTTCTCTCTTATAGATCTTTTGTATATTTCTGGATTTTATCCTTTTCTGAATTCTATCACCTTTTGACTCCTTTAGTATTTTGCCTTTAGCTTATTTTATTTTTAATAAAAAATAAAGCCTGTTTGGTAATTTAGTAAGAGGCCAGTGTCTTTCCTTTTGTTTAGTTTCCGCCCTTTTAGTTCTTAGTGTAATATTTTGAAATGCTTCTTCAAAGATTGCCCTTCGTCTAGTAGGTGGTTAACTTACGCAGACATCCTTTTGTTATTGATGTAGGAAGTATGATCTCTGATTCTTTTGCAAAAGTATCGTTAAAATGCCTAAATTATTATTTGTCCAGAATGATGTATTTATATTTTTCTTTTTTAAAATGTTTGCGATTTTAGCAAGATTTGTCCTGAATATGTTGTTTTAATAAAAATATTATGTTTGTCTTTATTAAAAGGCTAAATTTCGCATTGGCTTTCTTTTCTTTTCATACAAAAAGAAATATTTTTTATAGTGATTTGATAAATTATATTTATTTTTTTTGGCAATTTAATTCATTCATTCATTCAAATTCGGCCATTTTATGGTATTTTCGAAGAAATTAATTATTGCAAATGATAGTGTCTGTTTATTTTTGTTACTATCAGGTCCAGGAAGTGAATGGAGTAAGTTTCCATTATAAATTGAATGTTTTTATGCAAAGTGTTCAATTCTTTAAGGAATGTTTCCAATTGTCTGTTTGTGTCAGTAAATGTCACTAGTACGGGGTCTATCTGTACCAATATAAACTGTTTTTTAAAGTTGGGAATTTTGATATTTGTTTTTCTAAATTATTTTACTCTTCTTTAGTCTTATCCTCCTCTTTCTATTATGCTTTTTAAATTTTGTCTCTTGTCTATAGTTTTTTGTTATAATTTTTATTTTCTTATATCTTCTGTAATAAGTTTGTATTTTGTCTCTTTTGTATTAAATCAATTTTTGACTTCTGTTTTTGATATTTTTTCCTTTACCTTATAGGTCTTTTCCTTCTATTCTAGGTTTTTTGTCACATGCCTATAATTTTGTTATTTTTCTCTTCACTCTTCAGTATTTATGTTTCGTGTGTTATGTCTTTAGGCTTCTTTCTTCTATTTTCAGTATGTTCTTTCAACTGTCTTCATTTTTAAATTATTATTAAATAACAAAATCTTGAGGTAACATTAAATTGATCTTGTTATTATTACTCTTTAGTTATTTGTCCTCATATTTTTTTATGTTGTTTGGTTAAGGTCTTCTGCTTTCACCTTTCTTATGGTTTTTTGTTAATCTTGTCAATTGGGTCTTCTGTGTTTTTCTATCTATATAATGAATACTTGTATGAAGGGGAATTATTTGAATTATAATATTAGGGTTATCAATATTAGAAAAAAACCTAAATCTAAATATACACTGTTGTTCTTTCGTATTTCATTCATTTTTTGCACATTTTTAAATTTCCATGATGCAATTAAAAATCGACGTTAAAGATAAGTTTTAAATTGGGATATTTAAATTATTGAAGGATACACAAATAATCAAAAGAGCTTCATGCGTTTGTTCTCAATTGTGAATATGGTGAGACAATATTAAATGTAAATTTATGGCAGAAGGGTTCGATTCTAGAAGTGTGTAAATGTTTGCTGGATAAATATAAAGTCCCTTAGGATTTCTCGGATGTCAGGATCAGAAAAAAATTTTATAGCTTGGTGTACAAAATATTTTTCTATAGATTTCCATTTAGGATTTTTGGAAGGGTTGTAAAGTAGATTATTAGGGTATCTAAGTTTAGATATAAGTAGCTCATCATTTATTTACTTATCACCAAGTTTCCACCAAGTGAGAAGCAGCGAATACTCATGGCATAATCTTATGGAGATATGGAAATGCCTTGATATTCGTAAGTCAAATACCTGAAAAAAGAGCTCTGTTTTTAAAAGTTTTAGGAATGGGATTTAAAAAAGTTTAAATTTTAACATACAAAACCTACCTTAATATTGGATAACATATTTATCAGACTAGAATGAAGATTATTCGACTCAGTAAACAATTTCCAGGTTGAAGAGAAAGAAAATTTCATATTAATTAAATTATATAATTTGGGACTACATGCTCATTGTTAATAAATAAATGACAAGTTACAGATAGGGAGGCTTATTTTTAATCATCTAACACAAACAAATTTTACTATTCTCCAATTATTATGCCAGGAAAACGTACATCTTCCTTAATCAACAGTAATTGAAAATATATCACAACTATATGCCGTAGTTGTAAATTTAAACTCATTACTTTCATAATGTAAATAAAATATTAAGTTAATGATGGTCAATATCCAGATACCACCGGCCAAAGTAGTTGACGTACGAAACCAGAAGAGCAAAACAGCGCCTAATCAGAAAGTACTGCGGTACAAATATGGATTCGTCTAATTAAAGATAAAAAAATGTTAATAGATACGGGCGGAAGCATAATTCCCGTTGACCATATTAACTCGCACGATCCAGATTAGTCAGCTAATATACGATTGTCGCCTTTTAATTCAGTTTTATGTCGCCCGTAAATGGTAACAAGGAAAAGGTCAAGTTTTAGCAGGCACCGAGACAATACATAACACTTGATATTTAAGTTAACTTTCCAGCCATCCGCATACACAACCATCTGATAAGTGGCCACTTCCTTGCTTTCAGTGCTCCAATATTAATTGGTACACCGTCGTACACGTTATAATTAGAGCAGATAGCGCACAGAGGGATTTCATTTATATTGGGAATGTGTTACAGAACCGATGGCGCCGATATGGAAATGAAATAGGTGAACACGAGACGTGCGGAACAAAAGTGAAAATATTTCATTATTGCGATACTATCGGTGTGTGAATTATTGAAATTAAACTCGCGCAATTATTAGAAAGGTCATCGCCAACGTTATTTATTATCATTGCGGTAATAACGCTTCAATCCCGTTGACTTCCATTAGAGAACCGAAGGTAAAGATAATTCCCAAAAAAATACGTGTATTGTTCCTCGGAGATAATCACCGGCTACACTCGAAATTGCAATTTGTTCCCAATTAGACTCTATCATTGATAGGTTTAACGATGCTATCATGAGCAACATTCAATATGAAACATGTAACCTTTATTTATATTTAAAACGCACGTTATGTCAAATATTTTCCGCAAAATACTAACCATGAACTTTAGAAATGTTTGGTAATGTGAAAATATATGAAAAAATTATTATAATTCTTTGGATCAATACACTATCAGCCGTACTAATAGACCGAGATTAATTCTCGGATTGTAGAATCCTAGATTAATTGTCGTATTTTTTTAGTTACATTTACATCCGTGATTGTCAGTTGAGGAGCACGTGCAAAGTTTGTTTGCAAATAATTGTACAATTTTCATTAAAAATAATTATCGACTGTACTTACTTTAATCTTGATTAAACAAAAAAATGTATATTCCTTGTCCCTTATCACACAAACTAACTTTGCAAACAAACATTTCACGTTCTTCTTTACTGACAATCACGGAATATATTGACAAAACCGTCAGCTGTTCCGTGACACCAAAGTAAAACCAGTGATATTCAAATGTTACTAAATCTGACAATGAATGTAAGATTCTACAATCCGAGAATTAATCTTTGACTATTAGTACGGTTGTATGAGAATGTTCCTATAACATAAGTTAGTTAATTAAAATATTCACTTCTAATAACTGCCTTTGCCATTATTAATAATTTTATTTTACATTATCATAAATTGAAAATGTCGAAACTTGTTGTGTTGTCTTGATTAGACTTATAAATTTATTTTATACGATATATAACATTTTTACAATTATTTTTGTAATCAAAACTTAATTAATTTTTCTATTCAGTGTCACCATACTTCCTTTGTAAATGTATATTATTAGCTTTGTCCAATTAACACTAATTTTAATCATAACTTTGAATTAGCATTTACATTAATTATTTCCTGATTCATATAAAAATTTAACATAAGAGAAAAACTTGAAAAATGTTTTCGTTTAAATATCTATTATTAAACTCATTTGCATTTAAACTTTAAACGAATACCTTACTAAAGCAGATAATTTAAATGTACATTTTGATCAAAGTAGATTGATATCGTTTATGAACTTCTCAGTTTGTTTCCTAAGAGTTTTCAGAGTTATTGCGTATTTGATATTAGAGTACAAAGTAGTCTTAAGAATCAAAACAATATTCTTCCAAAAATCTTTGATTTATAAAAGAGATCGTCGGTTCCCATACTTAAGCACCCTCTATTGAGGTGCTCCTCGGATTTCTACACTCAATTGCGTCTTTGTGGCCTCTATAAAGAGGGTTCTTCCACAGCATGCTAATTTTGAATTGTGCTTGATATGAAGGCATTAGCTAGAAATATTGTGAGTGTTGGCATCACAGCCTAGAAGAAGGTATTTATTGCACTTCTGCATCACTCCATGAGTCTACTTATCTCCTCTGGTAGTGGTTTGTTTTGTTCTCCCGGAAAGTAGACCGAGGCCATGACAACTTGCCTCTTGCCTTTCTTCGTGGAAACTTCTACTAGGTCTGCTGCTAGGTTCCATACAGGAATTCTGAAATGAATGTATAATTAATGTCTTTCCTGAGCATTAGAAATGCACAATTGTCTTGGGATAAGCCTACCTTTCCTTTATTGAACCAAGGCTCCTGCAGAAATCTTATGTCAAATGTATCTTTTTTGAATCTCCAATAAAGGGCACTTGATGTCGCTTTAGAGTGATATAGTTTTAATTAAATACAGCGTATGCCCCTAAACTTGCGTTTTTGCCTTTAGGATGTTTCTTTTATCCGTCCTCATCGATAGGGCCTATTATGTCTCTTGTCGTCGTTGATGACCGAGGATACTTCCTCAATTTTCATTAGGCGGTTGGACTTGGGCGAGGCTCTTTTGGTAGCCCCACGTCGCTTTGCTCCCTTCCACCCTTGGATTTTAGTTCAATCTAGCGAAATAGGTAGTTGATATTTTGGCTTAGCTTCTCCATCCTGTCAGCGGACTGTGAATCTACCGACAGCTTGACCTCTAACTTGGATACCTTCGGATTTCTCCTTAGTACCTTCCAGTTGAAAGTCTTTAGATCATTCTGGGCCTCAACAAGTAAGATTATCTTCTCATTAGTGTAACAGTCGCTATTGGGAAAGTAGGACTTTAGGGTGAGGCATTTCGGCCTCTTCCTTATCTTGGCTCCCTCCCACAGCTTGAGATGGGCCGAAGCGCCCTTTAGTCAGTCGGCTGTAGCACGGTCGGCAAATGACAGTGTGAGCCAGCTTGTTATATGGTGAAACCTTCCGTACGGGTGAAATATAGTTTGTTTATAACTTAGTAATTAATTTTAATATTCATTAATTAAATAGGATAATAAATTGCTGCAGGACTATATCGGACTGATAAAACACTCCCTTAAAGCATGTCTAGATCAATATAATTAATGGAAAACACCTGAAATTTATCTCACATTTAATAATGAGCAACAATTAAACAATTTCAATTATTTATATTAATAATGTTAATAACAAATAACCTTCAAAAAGAAAAGTTTTAATAAAGATTTTAGTAGAAGGGCACATTTATTAAGCACTTTGGCCTATAAAAAACACATTTGATGAGATAGCGTACTCCAATGCAAAGTAAGTTACTTAAAGAAGCTCGTACTCTACTGGAAGAGAAGCGACGAAAAGGCGAAGTAAACTCGACTATAAGATTCATTAAAGGTATACCCCAGGTTGTAACAAATACAAGTGCTTCATGAGAATTTGTGCCCAATGGAAACATTAACGCGTATTACCAAAACGTCCGTGGGTTAAATACGAAAACTGAACCTTTCTACAATAATGTTAGTGTTGGTGATTATGATATAATACTCCTTACCGAAACTTGGCTATCTCCCAGTGTAGTGAATAGTGAACTGTTCAATGAGTCTTATATAGTTTTCAGTACCGATCGAGACTCCATATTGTCCGGTAAATCAAAAGGTGGTGGAGTACTGATTGCCGTCCGCAATAATTTTAGAATTGAAATAATTACTACTGACCACTTTAAATTTCAAGTGCCTTCAATTGACATATTAATATGTAAATGTAAGCTTAAATCTAACTGGATTTATATTATACTTGTATATATTCCTCCTGATGTTACTATTAATGATTTAACGATATTCTTTGATCTATTAACTCAATTTGATTTTCAAAATAATACAGTATTTTTTGTAGGAGATTTTAACTGCCCAAATTTAGCCTCTAGCTCTAATAACTGTATTAATAAATCATGTGTTATTTCTAATTTTTGTAATTTTTTAGGCCTTAAGCAATATAATACAATAAAAAAATATTTCTGGCAATCTTTTGGATCTAATAATAAGTCCAAAGAGAGTCACATGCATTAGTTGTAGAGGATTCATATCATCCGCCACTTACATTTTCAATATCAGGTACTCCTAAATTATCTCCAATAAATAATAAAGCTATTAAATTTAATTACAAGAGAGGCAACTATCCAGGATTTTATGAGAATTTAGGCAGTATTAATTGGAACACTCTTTATGGGTTTACTGGTGTTGATCAGGCTTTTGAGGAGTTTTATAATACTTTAAACAACTTAATTATGCAGTATATTCCTACTTTTAAAGTAAAACAAAAAAACAAATATCCGCCTTGGTTTAATCACGAAATTATTAAACTTATTAAAGAAAAAAACCTAACCAGAAAGAAACTTAAACATTCATCGACTGAGTTAACAAAATTTAGAAACTTAAGATCATTAATTAAGGGCAAAATAAAATGGGCTTATCGAAATTATATATTATCAACAGAAAATCAGATTATGTCTAATCCAAAACAGTTTTGGAACTACGTAAACTCCAAAAAGGCAAATAAATCTAGGATTCCGACATCTCTGATACATGGTGATAAGTGTCTTGATAATCCTCATGCTATAGTAAATGGTTTTCGTGAGTTCTTTGAATCTGTACATACCCCTTTATCCAAAAATATTCAGCCTGCTAAAGCCAGCGATATACCTCCCTTTAATTTTTCCACTATTCCGACTGATTCAGTTTTTAAACTTCTTAAAATGCTCCCAAATAACAATTCCGGTGCTGTCTTACTTTGTGAACCACTTACTATTTTATTTAACTTGTCAATTAAAACTTGTAAATTTCCAAAAAAAATTGAAAATTGCCTCTATTTGTCCTATACCTAAATCATCTTCGCCCTTAGTAAACGTTAACAATTTCCGTCCTATTGCAATCCTACCACACATTGCGAAAGTATTTGAGAGGGTTTTGTATGATCAAATCTATAACCACATTAAACCGTTTATATCTGTTAAACAACATGGTTTTGTACCTGGTCGCTCAACAGTGAGTAATTTATTTATATTTACACAAAGTAAAGACTTATCTAAAGCATTCGATAAAGTCGATCATAATATTCTTTTACAAAAGTTGAGTAATTTTGGTTTTTGCAAATCATCGAAATTATTAATGGATTCCTATCTACGTGAGCGTGAAACCTATGTGACTCTTAGCAGCTTTAAATCTAATTCCTACTTCCCAACGTCAGGTGTGCCACAAGGTTCAATATTAGGCCCGCTGTTATTTAATATTTTTATAAATGATCTATCTGAAAACTTGAACTGTGAACATCTTCTTTACGCAGATGATCTAAAAATTTATTGTAATGTAAATAATATGAGCGATTGTCAGAATTTACAAAGTAACTTAGATAAAGTTTCTATTTGGTGTCAAGAAAATAGACTGGAACTGAATGTTGGTAAATGTAAATCTATGTCTTTTACTAGGAAATCCAATCCAATTCAGTTTAATTATTGTATCAATACCACTCTAATACAAAGAGTCACATTTTTCAAGGACTTTGGCGTATATTTTGACTACAAATTATTATCTAATAATTATGTTGAAGCTATTGTTAATGACGCTTTTAAATCTCTTGGCTTTATTTGTCGGAATTCAACAAATTTTCAAAACCCAATCATATTTAAAACTATTTATTTTGCGTATGTACGTTCCAAGTTGGAGTATGCGGCATTGATATGGTCTCCCCAAAATCAGCAACAGTCCCAACTTCTAGAGTGTGTCCAACGAAAATTCTTAGAATTTTTACATTTCAAGTTAGTATGTCATTATCCAATAAGAGGTTTTGATCACAATGAATTACTTAAATTATTTAATTTTAATTCGCTTGAGTACCGACGACAAAAGACAGGTATTAGTTTTCTCTATAAGTTATTGCATGGTTTTGTTGACTCATCCGACATATTAGGCAAAGTTCGGCAGCATGTACCATCTTTCAGCAGCAGACAGAAGCCAACTTTCAATATCGTGTGCCATCGAACAAATTATGGGCTGAAATCTCCTTTAAACATTATTTGTAATAATTTTAATCATATAGCGCCACATTGTGACATTTTTTGTGATACTTTAAGTTCAATTATTTCATATCTTGACCGTACACAGTAATTACTTTCCCTATACACGTAGTATATAGGGGGAGTATTGTTTTCGTGATTTTTTTTTTTTAAATTTTTTTTGCGGAAATATCCGTTTTGGGCCCCCCTGAGTCCATTACACTAATTTCTAGAAAAAATTTTTGTGTGTCTGTGTGTCTGTGTGTCTGTGTGTCTGTCGGTGGGCGCTGTAACTCAAAAACGAAAGATCCTATTGAGATGAAACATTAAACTTAAGGTTTTATCTCTAAAAACTGGAACTGAAAAGCTTTTGGTAAACATTCATAGACCGGAAGTGGATGTTTACTCGAGCCGTTTTTTTGTTTTTTGGTAATATTTTTTTAAATATGAAAAATTTTAAAAAACGGTTCTAATAAAAGTTAAAGGGAATAATAAACTCAACAAGTTTTATTTGAACATATTTTTCATAAAATTCTTAACTTTCGAGAAAAAAAATAAAAATTGAAAATTTTGATTTTCTTTGCCAATTGCTAATAAACTGTAAGAGTTACATAAAAATTATATAACAAATAATTATAGAGAATTTAAAACTAAACAAATTATTAAGAATAACTTTTTTGCGTAAACTTCATAGTTTTCAAGAAAAATATAGGGAAAGTACTATGATGGCCACATCACCATTTTGTATTATGTTGTTATTATTTCCTTTTAATAGTAATTATTACAAAACATATTTTTGCGCAAATCTTATATATTTATAGTTTTTTGAATATTAATAATTATTTTTAAATTTAATAGCATTTGTATTAATCTTATATTTTGGGTTTCACACTTGTTTTGAATTACATTTAACAGGATTTCATTAGCCGGTAATACATATTTTTTAGGCCTTTCTAATTTTTGTATTGTTGTGTTTTTTGATATTGTAAATTTTACTTAAATGACAAAGTATATAATTTTGTTAATGTTACCTTAACTTTAAATATAATAATTATTAAATTATGAGGTCGAATGTTTGGTCATCTGTTTATAACAATATAGAACCATTATGAATATACAATGAACATATTAAATGCTTAACAGATGGATTGAGTTGTCAATGCGGACCGTCATGCCATGCTGGTATTAGACATACAGATATGGTGAAATTAAGTAATTAATAATTTCATAATAGATATTTTAATTTTTAATTATATTAAATACTATACAGTTTTCTATTTATTTCCTTATATATGCAACATAAAATATTAACAATAGTTTAGGATTAGCGCATCCCACTACGTTTTATTTATGGTTTAAGGGAACTAATTAATTTTTATCGTAATATAGTTTATATGTTTATTTCAAATTCAATTTCTGATATAATTCCTCAAATGTTTGTCTAGTTTTACAATTTAATGTCTTCTATTTTAAAATCAGGGTATTTAGTTCTAGTTTAGTGTTTAGTATCTGAAAAGTTGATTTGTTTATAAATGCAGTAAATACATTTATAATGATAATAAATTTTGATAATAATTCAACAAGAAATACTGTTGTTGATATTATGTAGCATACCCATACTACAAAGTTTTTTCTCTAATAAGTCCATATTTATTTTTCTTTAAGCCCCCTTGAGATCCAGAAGTAACGAACCGTAATATTTATTATATTGAATGTGCGTTGAGTACTTAAGTCGAAAATTTTTAAAGCGCTGATAGTAACAAAGAACTAAAATACTCTACCGTGATATTAATTGTAGATTTGAAGAAATATCTGTTGGGAAATTGTCTCAATGGGAACATTGCTAACTATAACAAAGCCTAACAAAGTTTTAAAGCCTCTACAATACGTTTATTATGCGTTGAAGCAAATACCTATAGAGTTTTACTATTCACCTAATCTCCTACAATGACTAGTATAGGAAGATTTTGAAATAGATCTGTATATTGTTCACTATTTATTATTACTAGATGCTTGGTATAAGAAAAATATATGTAAATAAATATTCTCATCACATATTTTTATTCAAGGAATTTCCAGGTGATTTAAAACAGAGTTACTGCAATATGTTATGTCATGTTTAATATTCTACTTGGCTAGAATTATAATTCTTTTATTTAATTTGAGGAGATATTTTTTATTTCAATAACAGCTTTTGTTTTGAAATGTTAATAATGAATTTTAATAATAAAACTGCCGAAACCTTATAAAATAACTGCACATGCTAATGTAGCCTTTAGATTTATAATTGTTTTCATAAGTTGCATTTGTTGCTATAGAACAAGTGTTTCTTTCCCAAAATTTCACCTATAGCCCATTTATCAATAACAAATCCGACAAATGCACAATAATTGTAGAAGCGCTAAAAAGAGCGATCGAAGCCTCTCATCCCTAGAGCTCACATAGCAGATCATATTAAATCTTATGTTCGTAATCTCGCCAAAGATTGAGCAGTTATTAAAACACTAAATCAAAAATAGCTGCTTTGGTCCTGACTAAAGCAGATAAAACTAATGCAGCAGTTATCCACGAAAAAAGATATTAATAAAATACACTTTCATTTCAACAGAAAATTTAATAAAGTTCCCAATCTAAAATTTCAAACCCAAATACGAAAACCTTTTAAAAATATAACAGTTTTGTTCCCAAACTTTAAGAAATTAGTTTGGGAACAAACCTGTTAACTCATAAACTCGATTTTCTCATTAGACCTGTATATATTAATAATGTTGCAAAAGATTTAACAAAAACACTTAATAAACTCTTCAAAATTTACTTCAAAATATTCTGTGAAAGATTCACAATAACACCTCAAATTATTAAGACATTGCAATTTGAGGTGTTAAATCAATAAAATGAAAAATGTAAAATTTTCAATTGCAGTTTGTATCTCTATTATTGAAATGTCAGTGTTTGTCATGTAAATTGATTAAGCCACAAACAAATAATTCAATTCAAAATAAGTGCTTACACCACAAAAGAAAAGTTCAGATCATCAAATTGAGTTTTTGCGGACATTTGCGACTAATTTAGTATAAATTTTGAAACCTGTCCAGTACCGGGTCAATTATTAGAATTGATCAGAAATTTGAGAATAATGGTTGTGTAAAAGATGAACATATTGTTAGGAATAAAGGGTGGAAATCTGAAGAAACTGTAACAAATGTGTTGCAAGGATAACAGTACCTCTAACATCAAGTGTAAACTTATAGTTACCGACCCTATAAAAGCCAAAATCATAAAGAACTGAGCAGTGGACCTTGATTCAAGATCTAAATTTTGTTAAATTATTATGGAAAAGTGTAACGATAATAAGAGATTTCCAAATAGTGTGTGTTTTACAGATTTACTGAAAATAATTAAGAAATGAATATCCACAAAAACTTAATGTATGGGCATGAATTTAAAAAATAGCGTTGTTAGTTTTATGTTTTTTGAAAGCAAATTAAAGTATTTATCGGTTTCACTTTATGTTTATTCTTTACATAAACATTATTTCTAAATTTGGAATAGTATAATAATGATAATTTAACTGGATGCGGTTTTGAAATTTTGTACAAAATAAATGAGAAATACTAAAAAGAGTTTTATTCTGTTTCGGGCAATTGTACCTTAGAGTTAACTCGTTTCAACAAGAATAATGAATTTGTGCCTTTAAACTCGCCATCTGTAATTTTAGATGTTATACGCTGACTTTTCAAAGCACTGAACTTTTCCTTCTGTGTTGTAAGCACTAATTTTGAATTTAATTATTTATTTGTGGGTTATACAATTTAGATGACAAGCACTGACTTTTCACAGCAACTACTCTTTTGAGGATAAATGAGATCCTAAAAATATTTGCTTACACATTTTAAGGTATATTTTGACTAAAAATGAAGATGTAACAAAAATAAAACCTCCAAACTAACTTTGGCAGGTAAAGGAATCATTCTAATTTTATTCTGATCATTTTCATTCAATAATAGAGATACAAACTGCAATTGAAAAGTTTACATGGGAATTCCCTATGATGCGTCTTCAAACGGGACACACGGTATATGTCACAATGACTAATGTCAAATAAATCTCCTAAAAATAAACAAAAACAGCGTATTTGCTACACCACATTATAAATGTAGAATTCAGAAGATGTTAGTATGTCTTACTGGACATTGGATAGATATGGATTTGGGTGGAAGATCATTGGGAACCAGTGAACTTCGCCTGTGATTTTTGCTGTCTAAATTTATTGTATGTGTATCATTAATTTATGTATTCTTTTGTAAATATGGTGTGTAAGAAAAACAAAGAAACCTGTGTGAACAAACAAACTACAGGTCTGCTAATAGGATCCATTAAGTTGGTGTGACATTCAAATCATTTTTTAGAATGCAAACAACAATTTGCGGGCATAAATAATCTCAAAATCTTGAATTACAAGAGCACTAAGCTCCTGGAGTCATTCAAAATTTTCAAAGACGTAATCCGTTAGTAAATCCTTTTCGCCACTTTTTAATCTGATACAGTTGTTTCGGGATAATCCGCGAACAACCAGCGACTGATATATTCCATCATCTCTAAATACACGCGATTTCATATGAAATGCACCACCCACAAAGAATAATACGATTGATGCGAAACGTTGCAAAAATAATTGTTTATTCGTTGGTATATAATGATTAAACTATCAAAAGAACAAAACTTTAATTTTAAAGAAGAAAATAATAATGAGTTACATCGCCTCGCACAGCAATGAAAGAATTTACCCTTGGTATACTTAGAATAAAATAGTCTATAACTGCTCGAGGCATCTCATTCCAAGCAACTTCTAACTGAAGTCTCAGATCACCTAAGCTGTCAGGAGGTCTGGGCATGTTGCGAACTCTTTTACCCATTATGTCTCAGACATGCTCGGT
Organism: Ontholestes murinus; assembly: GCA_963969525.1. Taxonomy (NCBI): domain Eukaryota; kingdom Metazoa; phylum Arthropoda; class Insecta; order Coleoptera; family Staphylinidae; genus Ontholestes; species Ontholestes murinus. Next base: position 54,447,562 of record OZ018389.1, on the reverse strand, counting down.
GGGGTTGAAGTCGGGGGACCTTACTGGCGAAGGCAACATTTGCAAATCCGCTTCTTCCAAGAACCCTCTTGTAATTTTTGCCGTGTGGGGTCTATCGTTATCTTGATGGAAAGTCCCATTAGATAGCTTCTGCATAAATGGCACCGCGACGCGAACCAAGACATTATCAATGTATCGACAAGCGTTTAATGTACCTGAATGAATACCAAAAGTGATTTTCGTTCCAAACTGATCTTTCAACAAACTCTAAATTTCTTCTTCCTCTTTGATATTGACGCACCCTTCTACGTCCATCATTCTTCCATTAACAAAACCTGGATTAATCGCTAAACGGAATGTTGTTCCATTCTTCAACCCAACCCTGCCCCTCTTGACACCAAGCCAGACAAGCAGCTTTCTGAGGTGGGGGTTAGTGGAAGACGTCTAAATGGCCGGTAAGAATGGAGGCCAAAGGACACAATTAATCGATAAATGGTCGCCATTGAAATCTTGCGAAATACAGCTCTTACCTAATTTATGGCAACAGACCTAGTTGTTTGAAATCGGTTCTGTGTGGCCATTCGTCTCAGAAGCAAATCTTCGCAGTATATATTCTGACCAGGAAGACCATATTCTCGCTACAGTTGTGTGACCTCGATTCATTCTTCTGCCAATTACGCGCAACGATAAACCTGCTTCTTTCATGCCGATGTTTGGGGAAAATTTGGTTGTTGTCTTACTCTGGGCATAGAACAATAGATCTGTTAGGTCGCAGTCCACGAGAGGCTAACACACCTCACTAAGACCCTACTTAACTTTAACCTACTCTGGGCATTAAGAACTGCCATTGTGATAACTTCAGAATAAAAGTGCTGATAAATATTCTTCAATTCCCATATAAAAATTTGTGGAATTTTAAGATAACCCTGGCGGAAAAACCTCTACTGCTCTTATTGAGACTTTAATCATTTTGTACCAACGAATAAACAATTATTTTCACCAAGTTTCATATGAAAATGAGTGTATTTAGTATAAATTCAAAATTTTATCAATTAACTTAATAATATAAATAAAACATAGAAGCCCGAGTTGTGTTGCCTTGTTTAGATGTATATGACTATTTACAGTTATTTGGTCATATTATCACAAATGATAAAATAGAAGACAGATTATTCTAGAGAATGGCAAGCATAGTATATGTGAGTGAGTTTTAGTAGGGATGAATGAATAGTGCCAAGCATGCATTACATACTTAATTTAACTTTTTTATTAAAATTTTTCATCAAAAAATTAGAAATCAACTTAAATTTAGAAGAAAATTTTTGAAATAAATCAAAAATAAAATTTATTTGGACAAATATTTACGAAAAATGTCAGTACATCAGACATCGTTTTCAGTTTATGATATTTTTCCTGTATTGTGACTTAATTCTTTTACCGTTAAAATACGAAAATCTCTCTACTTTGTAAAAGCTACCGATTTAACTAATAATATAACTAAATAATGAATAAAGAACTAAAACATAAAGATATGTTTACTTAGGAAACGCAAAAAAGTGGAACTTATATAATAAAATGTAATAAAATCCTTTAGTTCGTTGTAGAAAATTAAATAATAAATTTAAAAATACGAAAACATTTCGTGAATCTACAACAATGAGTCTTACTAAGACTACAAAACAAATTAATTTGAAACAACTACTTCTCTAGCTAATACTTCGACAGACATTGAATAATACAAATTAATTTGCGTGTTACAAATTAATTTGTTTTGTAGTCTTAGTAAGACTCATTGTTGTAGATTCACGAAATGTTTTCGGAACTTATATATATGTCATTGGCTTAACAATGAAAAAACTTTTTTGATGAAAAAAGTGTTTTACTCCTCGGCATTTAGAGTAAAATGCACTTAGTATAACGGTCCGCTAACATTTCGATGCCATTCTTATAGTATTCGATGCCAAGTCCCTCAAAATAGGTATTCTAATTTGACCTCCTCATAAAATCTTTTATCAGGAAATTATTACTTCAGTCAGGAAAAAAGGAAAAAATAGTAGCAGTAGAGGAACGAGGTATCAATTAATTGCCTGATTTCTTGAATTTATCGGTTGTTTCGCGAAGCGTGTTCTGAAGCATTGCCTTGATGAAATAATTTGTCCGTTTGGCATTAACCTCAACATACAATCGATTTAGTAATGCATGCAAAGTAATATTCTTTATTGAAAGTTTAGTGTGTAATGATGAATCCATATTTCAGCCATTGTCACAAATCAGCGCAAAACTCCTTCCTATTGCGATAAAGCAGAGCTAGCCTTTGCTTTAAAAAGTCGAACAAGTTCCTAAAAGCGGAATTTGACACGTGTAAATATTTATGAATGATATGATATAACTTGTACAACACTGTTCCTTCACTGATTTTCTTGATGTTTTCTGGAGTAACTGCCTCATTTGGCTTTCTTGAACATGATGTATCATTTGTATTCATACAGTTAGGACGAAATTCAGCATATCAATATTTCCATCATTCAATTCGGTGGGGTAGATATGCCGTAACATCTATCAAGCCATCGATTTGTTTCAACAGTATTTTTTTTCATGAGGAGGCAATTTTGAATCAAAGCACGAAAATAATTTTCTTCATATTAAAAATAAAATCAGTGGTATCGTCAATTCGAAAGCTATAACTTGTACAACACAATTTTTATAAAATTTTGACATCATTAAAGTTAAGATTAGTCCTCTTTAGGAACTATACGATTTTTCGTTTGTGACGCTATATGTCAGGCCAAAGACTTTTTAGGCCAAGTATTAATAGTATTTGCTCAAGATTTAGAAGTAGAAAACTTTCATCTTTTTGATTTTATATATTTCATTTCTAGGAAAGTAAATAGCCGTGCTATATTTTCAGAATATTGATTATAAAATTAATAAAAAATAAAGAAAATAATCACCACAATAATAATAGATACCACGTCTGTAGAAAGTGTGAAAAACTATAGAGACATTAAACTGCTTAATTAACGCTTGTCAGAGAATTTTGGACGTAGGGACGAATATTAAAGTTCTATAAAACATACAAAATTAATTGAAAATGTAATTTTGTTTTATAAACACATTAAGTCACATGTACCATTTATGTATGAAAAACATTATCCCACTCAAAGCTGCACGGCAACAAGCAATGCATTCGTTGAAGTTCTTGATGACGCGTTCACAAACATCTGGTGAGATGCCGTTAATAACCCTTTGAATTCCATCCTTTAATTGGTGTATTCTTTGTGGTTTGTTGACGTACACTTTTCACAAATCCCCACAAAAAAATTACAAGGCAGACTATTCCTGGTTGCCACGCAATGAGATCATTTTTTGGGGAATATTTCATTCAGCAGAGCAATACATACGTTGCTTGGTTGTCATCTGCTCCATGAGGAAAATAGACATCAAACTACAATGCAAAACACACAAAAGCTATCAACCTGCCAATAGGAAGGATATCAAATAACAACATGAAACAAGCGTGACACCAAATTAAATATCGTCCAGGAACACCCTATATTAAAGAAGCTTATACAAAGTCGACTCTGTAGTCTATTCATTCGAGTAGAACCAGTTAGTTAATCAACTTGCCTGTTGACGGACTACCAGCTGATAACTAACTTTAATAAATAATGTCTCACATTTTTAGAAATTTTAGAAAAGGTAATTAATATATTTATATTGCAGTCAAGAAACATTCAAAATCTCTGAGCCATGACACCTACCATAAGTACCATATGTAACAAATAATGTCTTCATTGGAATCATTTTTTGGGATTTTGCTCTAGGAGATGAACATCGACATATTTTCAAGTGAATAGAAATGCAGAGCTCCATTTATAATAATAATAATAATAATCTTTATTTCAAAGTGTCATTTACAAAAATATACAAAATGAAATTGCGTCAATGTTGTCTTATAGTACCTAACTAATTACATAATTAATACTACATTTCAAATAGATTAAAAAGTAATTTGACGATGAAGTCAGTTATAGCTACATCAATCAACATATTATTTTACTTCTGAAACTAGATAAGCTATTTCTTTAAGAAATTAATTAATTAATAATATTATAATTTAGGGGATTTTCGTTCACTTGAATAAGTTTACGAATTATCCGATTGAGATGAAACGTTAAATTTAAGGTTTTATCGTTAAAAGCTGGAACTGAAAAGCTTTTGGTGAACATTCAAAAACCGAAAGTGAATGTTTACTCGAGGCCGTTTTTTGTTTTTACCAATACTTTCTTAATATGAAAAATATTATATAAAAAAACTTTTCAAAAGCTAAAGGATATAAGAAACTGAACAAAGTTGATTAAAACATATTAATTATAAATTTCTAAACTTTCGAGAACAAAAAAACCTCATAGTTTTCGAGAAAAATATAGGGAAAGTATTATGATGGCCACATCACCATTTTTTGTATTGTATTAATATTTACTTTTTTCTATTATAAATATTTGTTTATTTTGTATATTTATTATGATTTGTTTTGTAATTGGAATTTGTTTCTTGTATGGGCAATAAATATATTATTATTATTATTATTATTATTATTATTATTATTATTAAAGTGTTTAATATTATTGGAGAGCTTGTTCTTTGGTGCGAAGTTCCGTCACTATTTCAGGGGTGGTTAAAATTTGGGTTTTACCACGTCTGCGGTCTCGTGTACTTCTCTGTTTCCGTGGCAGAACTGCTTGGATGATTTCGTCCAAATTGAGCCGGTGAAGACGAAATGCCACAAAGTAAAATCGATGGTGTTAACTTAAATGAAATGGGTGCATTTAAGTTAACACCATCGATTTTACTTTGTGGCATTTCGTCTTCACCGACGCATTCAGCAACAACATCTCAGTTGTGCGTAGCATTGGAGTACGATATTTAACAATAGATGGTGCAAAATCACTGTCCATGAAAATGTACGAATTTACACTGGTAGACGCAGTGCATCGAAAGCCTTCTTCAATATTCGAATGAGAAAATGCTCGGATGAATGGCTTTTTTATAATTTCCACCAAATTGTGGATGGGTATGTTTGTAGCATAGCGGCGCATTGAATCATCGCTTGACACTGTAATGGCCTTCTAAAATGTTCCAAAAACAGTGCGATCCAATGGCTGCATTTTGTGTGTGCAGTGTGGTGGAAATGACACCACATGAATAGCACTGTCGATGAAAAACTGGATTGCTTGGCTAGAAATATGCGATTCATGATTGTCTAACAATAGAAGAGTTGGATTCTGGGGGGATGAATGGGCAGTTGCCTGGAAATGATGCAAGAAACTCATGAATGTTTTCTTTGTCATCCACCTACAACCACTCGCAGCTGCTCGAGAACCATTCGGTGCACAACGCAAAAAAATCGGATTCATTCCGAAAAATGGTGGTGTCTTATTTCCCGTGGCAGACACTGTAACCGCAATTGTAATCGACGTTCCACGTTCGCCCGATGTCATTTTACTCACTTGCTTGGCGCCACGATGTGCGACAACTCGGCCGGGATGATCCACTGTAGATAAGCTGGTTTCATCCACGTTCCAAACATTTGTGGCTTCGAAATGCACCAAGACCATCACTTGATTCAAATTTCGGAAGAATGATTCCACATTGTATGGATTGAATGCCGATACTCGGACTAAGCTCGTAGCTTGTGGCTTGAGCAGTGACAAATTTGGGTAGCGTTTAATGAAAGATTAAAGACAATTCCACTTTTTTGGTACGTGAAGGTTGGGTTTTTTTGCAAAATCGTATGCAAGACTGCGAACATTTCATGTCGCAAGCTCGTAGAATATTTCAAATGCAGCAGTGAATATTTCATCAATGCAGCTTCTTGTTCTTGGTTGAAGACCTGTAAAAAAGTATTGAAAACATATGAATAAATAAAAACCCTAGAATAACCTTGCTCATCTGTTTGATTGATGCAATATTTTGGGATATTGCGGAAGAAGGCAATGTTTCATAACTCAAATTTAATTCTTTGGCACCGTTTGTCACATCTATTCCACCTCTTACTATTAAATGCTGCTGTCAACAATGTTTGATTCACGACTTTTGGTCTAGTACCAACGCGCTTCGATGCATCACCGTAATGAGTACGCAATGTTGAATACGTCAAACCAAATTCACGAGCTGCACTTTGTAACCGTTTTTCCAATTGTTCTTTGTCGATTGCTGGCGTCTTACGTTTATAATCACGCACCATTTTACCGTGCAAGAAATCTGTAGTGCCTATTTTTTTACAAAAAAATCTTTTGTGCTTTTGAATTTTGCAAAACGAACACAATACTCGTGTTTAGCACGAAATTTCACGGGATACTTACGGGATCAATTTATCTCATTTTATAACCAAGTTATAGACACGACCAACACGGAGCAAAACAAAAAAGCGACTGATACAAAAACACATTTAATATTGTGGCGACTGAAAATGGCGGCGCTGACAGCTCAAATTTTCGGTGTTGCTTGACCTAACTACTCTATATAGTAGATGGCGCGCTAATCGGCCATGTAGTCTTGTTTGAAAGTGGGGTAATCGGTTCTGCCCCGCAATTGGTTCTGCCCTATGTTACCCTACATTAAAAGATAATATACTATTATAACCTATATAACCTACCAATATCTGATACATCCAATATACAACGGGTCCACGTAAGTATGCAACATATGAGAAACTTTTTTATTATTAATTTCTCAGAAAATTTTATTCTTTATAAAAGTTGGTGCTTGATCTTAAACATACAAAAAATACAAAACAAATGACATACGGTTTTAATCAACATTTTTTTTTTTTAATTAACACCCTCAACGATATTATTAATTGAATAACAATCACTCGATGTGATATTCAAAGGATACATAAATTTGTTCTTCTGTTAAAATCTCTGATTACACTTTCAAGAATATTGAGATGATTATTTAAATATCTTATACCATTTTTAAATTTATGTTTATGTTTTGTCTATTTCATATGTTTAAGATCAAGCACCAACTTTTATAAAGATATAAAGAATAAAATTTTCTGAAATTAATAATAAAAAAGTTTGTATACAAGTAAATCGAAGTATACCAAATATTAGCCAGTAGATCACGGTATAAAAGTATGTGAAAACGATTAAAGAGCACATGTTTTGATACAAAACTGCATTCTCAGAAGCAAATTTGTTACCAGAAACTTCTTCACTTTATAATCTCCGGATGCTTTATTAATTTAATCTGCCCCAAGAAATAGTTTGGACAACATTGTAAAGCTCACTTCTGGTAATAAGATATTTGATTCTAATATTAATTCTAATACATAAACCGATTTTAATTGGTATTTTATATGATATAGTTATAATAGTTTGATCACTATCAAATCATAATGCCCTTTTTAAGCATACTAGAGCATCAGAGACCAAAAGCTGCATAACATGAATATTTTTGTCTTTTTTATCTGAAATATTTCCTTAAATGTTTAAATTATCTCGATAAATTATAACTTAATCCTGTAAATAATAATCATTTTATATTTACAGACTCTAAGATTGTTCAAGTAAATATTTACTTTACTTCCTAGTAAAAGAACAGAAAACTTTCCATTTTAGGTTCATGTTGGCTTATTATTAAAATAATCATAAAAAGGACAATAATATTCAGTTTTCTTCTCTATATTATTCACACTTCGCGAGTTTCTATCAACAATTGTGTGACTAGGCATCCAGTAAAAAATAATAGAGGAATCAGAAAGTTAAAAGTGATTAGAGTAAATTTATTAGAAAATTATAAACCGATGTTGATTTCTGCAAATACTTTCAGTAGATTATAAAGCAGTTTGTTCTGGCCAATTTATAGGTAACACACTAAATATTTACTTGCATAAACAACTTCTGCTTTGCGTCTTCCTGTGGTATCTTATTCCAAGCAATTACTAACGCATTTCGAAGTGCTTCTAGAGTTTAAGGCCGATTTTGCAAATTAAGGAGTCTTCGGCCCATGATATTCCACACGTGCTCAATTGGAGATAAATCCGGTGACCTTGGTGGCCAGAGCAACAAATTGATTTCAGCATACTCAAAGAAGTTCATTGTGGCTCTTGCAATGTGTGAACGAGCATTATCCTGCTGAAAAGTTGTATTTGGCAATATCTGAAGATGGGGTAGGAGATGAGGTTCTAGAATTTCTTTGATGTAACGCTGTGCGGTCAAGTTGCCTCTACGTGCTTCTCGATAAAAAAATGTGGATTTTTCTTTCACCACGTCGTCTTCTGGCCCGTAATCTAGATTCGTCACTAAACACTAGATCATTCCATTCCAGGAGACCAATGTTAGTACCAATGTCCAGACTTGATTTAGATAAGATTATCACTAAGTCCCCTTCGACTTTATGAAAATAAACCAGAATTTGTGAATTAAAGTAATACCAAAGTCTAGAATTATCAATTTCTTCTGTTTGTCATATCTTTTCCATTAATACTCTAAAAATCTCTACTCATATAGCTTCTGTGTATGTTAAAATTACTGTAGTTTGTTGACAGTACTATGGCGATTCATAAAATAATAGGCAATGAGAAGTAGAAGGACCATATTGTATTTTAGATAATAGATGCAATAAAGTTCTGTTACTTACAAACTATTTTATGTGTAGTAAAATTAAATTGACTCATCTGCAGTAGTCATAAACTTGTGGGTTTTTAATGATCAATGTAAGTTGTAGAAATGGTAAATTATATTTTCCTTATTTCATTCATTCGTTTTTTTTACTTAAGGAATTGTAAACACATTTTGTAGTCTCTTATCTTGGAGTGTTCATTGACAAACCAGTAAGTTTGATGTAACGTCTTAATTATACCAAAGTCAGGGCTATATCCAATGATGATTTGTTCTATAGATTCAGGAATATAAATAGAAATTTAATCTCTTGTTTTAATAATAATAATAATTGATGATAATAATAATTTTTTATTGGTGATCACATACAAAAAATATAAATAGTATTACATGCATTAAAAAAATGTTTATGTAACAGACATTGAATATTAAAAACAAGAAATTCATTACAACAAATATATTACACATTAATTATTTTTAAGATTTCTAAGATAAGGCGGTAAGTTATCAAAGAACTTTATAGCAAAATAGCGAGTTTTAAACCAGGCAAAATACGATATATTTTCCTTTGCATGAAAAATGCGATGGCGACAAGATTACTGCCCACATACCAGAATGCCGTACTTTAAAATGAAATGAAAGTATCCAAGGTTAGTGGCGTCGAACTTGAAGCTGTTACTTTAGACAGCTTTTTTGTAAGAAATGTCCCATGACAATCCTATCTTAATGCAGAATCGACATGTAGGCCAAGGAAACATGTGGTCTCATCTTCATTTGTGTCATTTGACCTATTGTAAAGGTAATTGTTTTTGTTTCATTTAACATTAAATCGTTCATTGAACACCAACGTGCCATTTTGTTAATTATATTTTCTGTATTTTGAGTTACGTCAATAATACTTTTCCCCTCCACGACCAATGTACTATCATCTGCAAATAGGATAACATTGGCCATGTTCAGTTGGTCTGGCATGTCATTGATATAAATATTAGGAAACGGATAGGGCCCAGAATCGACCCTTGGGGAACACATTTATTTATTGTAGAGGTATTAGAAACGTTTCCTTTAAAAGACACATGTTGCGTTCTATCAGGCTGATAAATGTTAATTAGTTGTACACTTTTGTCACTGAAACCGTGCGCTTCTACTTTTTTTAAATGATTACATCGAAACTTTCTTTTCCTCAAATGTTTTCAGAATTATATTTGTTAGTGCTAAGATGGAGTCATTAATAAATATGCCATTTCGGAATCCAAATTGATTACTATTAAATAGTTTATTTATTTTAAATTACTCTACTATTTGTACTTTTCAAATCCTTTCAATTATTTTAGAGATTATAGGAAGAAGAGATATGGGTCTGTAATTGTTTACTCGCTCCATATCTCCGTATTAACATAAAGGAACTATTTTTGCCAGTTTTAAAATTGCTGGGAATGAACCTGTTCTTATTATTTCATTCAAAAGTTTCGTCAGTTGTGGAATTAATATGTCTTTAATAGTAACAAAGTAACTGAAATTCCATTTAAGTCAGTACATTTATTTTTTTTGAGACTGTTTATAATGTCTCGAATGTTTATTTCACTCACTTCTTTAAAGTTAAATTTAATGTCACAGTTTATATTAAAATCGTCAGTATAAAAAACTTATTGAACTCATCACAGGAAGCTTGTATCTATTTGTTGCCTTTTAGGATTTATGGTATTCCACATGGCTTTAGGTTTATTACTTGCTGAGTTAATAAATTTATCATTAGCTTGTTTTTTGGACTGATTATGGCCTTCTTTTATATTTTACTATACTCAACTTCTAAGGATCGTAACTCAGCTGAAGCATGGATCTTATGATTTTCATGAGAGAAACTCTCAAATTGATTAATTGATGTGCTTTAAATCATTGTTAAACCACTGAAATTTATTTAAATGTTTATGTTAAATTTCCTAGGATGTTTAAAAATAAACACTGGTGGATACAAATTACTAAAATATCAGTTAAAACATCCCACTTTTCATTTACAATATTTCCTTATCTTTTATGAAGTCCCACTGAATATCAGAAAGTTTGAATAAAAATACAAAATACTTTGTAATTGGGCGACATGTTTTAGTAACACAGTGCTGTGTTACAGTTTTAACTGTAACAAACACCGATATTCCGTTATGATCGGATAAGCATGTTTCAAAACATTCTACTTCTAGGCCAGTACCGCTAATATTTGTAAATACTTTATCGATATAGTTTAGAAATCTAATCACAGCCCTAATTTCACAACTGGTAACTTCTTTATTTTCTTGAACTTTATAAACACTCATATAAATAGTACAGTCAATACATAATGTACGTGTTTCAAAACTTACTAATTTTTCTACTGTTAAAAATAACATTAAAATCGCCACCTAATATTATATTATCAATTTATAGTTTAGCTTTTCTATAAAAGGTATTAAAACACAGACAAAATCTTTAAAGTCCGAAGACGATGAACGATATACACAAATTAAATAATATTTTGGCATACACATCCACTTTGAAGCTCTAAATAAACCACATCTGGATATTACCTTCCTACTTAGTCTATAAACATTTCCCATATAACAGTACGAAACATACTAAAAAATACAGGGTGCGTAATTTGACTTTTTATTTATGTAACAAAATTGTTAAAATTCTAAGAACCTGCATCGCAATATACTTCAGTCTCTAAAATTAGTAAATAAACTGCGATTACTGTCTGCACAATAAAAAAATTTATTGAGTCCATGATTATATATTGCTCATATTTTTCAAGTTAAGAAATCAATTTTTGTTTTACAATTTTATAATAAAATTTTGCAAAAGAAATTTGAAAACAACTGGCTAGCCAAATAAATCAATACGATAGACAAATATGCTATAGAGCTATTCAGGAGAGATAGCGGTCGGGGTGACATGTCCGTCCGAATCAAGTAGTGTCCGTTGCAATTTTCCACCATAGGCGTGCGCGGCTAAATAAAATGAATGTCACAAATTTGTTATGTTTTCATATTAGTTATTTCATATTTCATTTATATTATTGTATTAGAATAAGTATTTTTGTATTAATATCCATTTCCACGTTTGCTAAAACGTATGAAATAAATTCATTAAAAATATATTTTCTTTCAATTACCCTGCGTAATTGCAATGCTTGACTAAATCGCGCGCGCCTATGAAATAACCGGTAAGTAAGAGACGCCGTAAACTATTTCTTTCTCCTTCTACCGCTCGGTCTAAGACCGAGCTACGCAGGCCGCGTGTGTCTTTTCTAGATACGGCCGACGAAATCGTACGTCTTGGGAATATCCGCTCGGTTATTAGGTAGTAGAAAAGGATACCAATATTATTGGAATGTTCCGAACTTAGTTCGTAAACCGCCCTTACTCATGAATTGGTCTATACATACTAAAGCTCGAATATAACTGGACTTAGTTCCCTGATAGTCTACTTGATATCCAGGAAAATAAATACTTTGAATAATGTATAGTTATTCTTTGAGTTAAAATATAAGTATATGTTGTTGTAGATCTAAAAACAAATTCTATCATTGAAAACTATGCCTAGACATAATATTCTTTGCATTTACGATAACCTTAAAATAATGTACATATTCATTTTGCTTTATTAAATTAAACTATATAGGAGTATTTTTGGCTTTGATTATTATAGAGTAGATTGTTGTTAAAATGTTGTTCCCTGTCAACAACAGACATAGACCAGTTTTGATATATTTTTGATTTCATCAGCGTAGCGCAGTTGAAGACGAGAGGAAATCCATCTTGGACACCCTTACTGACACCGCGATTGATGTTGTGACAAATCCAAAAGGTCTTCTCTAGTCTGGTCAAAACGAAATGATCGCTATGATGATAAAGAAACGGAGTTTTACTTTAGAGTTTTTAAATTTCAAGGTAAATCGCCAGTCAAGATATTACCATATAGTTTCCATCTATTGCTGAATGTTACACTAGTTCTCTTTTTGGGTGGACATCACCGACAAATCATGCAGAACTGTTAAGAACGACAATTATAACAATAATGTTTCGATCTATTTTGGATGGGATCGAAAATAGTACAATGTGCATATGTTGGAGTGGCTTAAAGACTGCAATAGACTCTATATTTATTATAGATAATTTGAGAAAAATCTGATTATATAATAGAAAAATAATATGTTTATGGCCACCTTATTATGCCCGTGATTAAATATTTTTTTGTATAAACAAGCTGGAATACAAAAACGTATATTGTATTTATTGAGCCTGAGGTTAGTAAATATAATTGCATTTTTTGAGTGCAGTACCTTTTTTTACCAAAACTGCAATGTTCGATAATTACCACCAAGTGAACACTTTGGATATGTACATGCGATGTGTAATTATGCAATGGCGAACGTAAAAAAATATAACAATATATTATACATAAAAGCACGTATCGCAGATTGTGGAAGTATAATTAACGGAGCGTTTATATTTGTAAATAAAAGAAGGTAACGATTATTAATGAATTTTCATGCGTTCAAAGCCAAGGCCGTGGCCGTACTCGGTGGAGACCTCTTCGCCTTGGCCGACGAGGAAAAAAAGGCTCGCACCTATGCAAGCGCAATTAAAAGAAAACTCATTGTTTTGCCTCGGTGGATTGGTCATCCATTACCTCACGATTGTGGGATTTATTTATAAAAACATCCCCGCTAACACACATTTATAAATAAATAAATAATACGGCCTTGAGGTGATGCCGTCATGATAACCCATATATAAACAACCAACGATGATGTGATAAATAATCATCCTCTGCTCGTACATTCCAATCCAATCCAATCCACTCCATCCGGATATTATATATTGTACTTTTGCCAATGCTGTAATTATTTATAGACTCCAGCAATTATCGGTCTTACTCATTTTTTCAGTACCTTTTTTTCCATCTCTCATCAATTATTTAGATTCACTGTAATTATTATTTTTGATATCGTGTCGACATTGCTCAGCGCTTATCATGTTTTAACCTTAGGTTATTAATAAATTAATATATTCAGATTGGTTATAATTGATACTTGCTGCATTGTTTGCGCATAATTTAGAATAGTCCTTTGTAAATAATTTCGCATGTAAATGTATTCATGGTACGAAATAAATCATTGCTGCTGTTGCATGAAACTCGTCCGTTCTTTATTATGGTTACGTTTATAAGGGTATCTTAATTACATGGTGTAAGAGAAGAAACATTTTTTTAATTTACGGTTATATTTAAATATATATAGATACCTTTATGATAGTTTCCTTTTTTCTGCTCTACTATCTTTAGAATAAAATAACGGAGGAAAGTTTTACTTAATTTGAAAAATATTTAAAAACTCAAACAGTACTCAACCAAGTGATTCAAAATTTTAATCTCCTAATAAATAATAATAATAATATCTCTACACTTTTAATCTCTAGATACTTATTAATTCATAAGATTGTCTCTATTACGCTATTGTCGAATTGCTTAAGTTATGTCCATTATAGCTTCCTCTTTGATTTAATTCATCCCTTGCAGTAGGTCGAGTCCAATACACTTGCTTTTCTATGTGACGACATTTGAAAATATAAAAAGAAGTTCATGCAGTGGTCTTACAGGCTATCTAATAGGATTATTAGTGCCCATTTCCAAAATTATTATTGAAGTAATCAACAACTTGCCTTCCATTGTGTGGATGGGCAAAATATTGGAAATAAGATATATTACTTAACTGTGTAAGTGGTAATTTATTCAAATATTATTGAATGCCATTTTATAATAATTGTAAAAATCCAATGAGTTGCCTTTTGAAAATCATTGATCTACATATTCTGTAACCGCATAGTACAATCCATACAATAAATCCAAAGCGTTTTTGAAAATTATCTTACCAGGTTACAAGGTGGCCCAAAAGTCACGTAGGGGTTTTAATTACTCACTAAATGTTTGGTTTTTAATTTTTTTATTAATTCAAATCATAACAGAAGGAACACATCTTGGACATTTTTTACAATCAGTACATCTTTCAAATATCTTACATTTTCCACTTCTCACAAATTAGCTCTTTTGACGACTTGGTTCGTTACAGCTCTTAAGGGATCTATTGCGCTAATTTTGGCATGAATATTTTTCTCGAGTTGTGGAATTGTTCGAGGTTTAGTTGCGAAAACTTTTCCTTTCAGGTATCCCCCCCCCCCATTAAAAATCAGGGACCGTGAGGTCTGAAGATCGCGGCGGATAATCCACGGCACATCTTCTTGAGATTATTCGGTCGCCAAAACCACATTCCTATCTATGTTCCACTGCAGTTTTCACAAAATTCTGAAGCATGGCCCTGGATCTGGATCTGGATTGAGTTTGACAAGGGTGATCAAATCATTGACCAGAGCATTTAGGCCTCGAGGCGAGCAAAGGACAGCACAACGCTTGGAGGGTTATCCCTTATGTTGGCCATGTTCGGCCAGAGCTCCCCTGGCATGGACTCTCTAAGGTGGGCGAGAGCCGGGCAGGTGGTGAACACATGTTCCACTGTCTCGTCCTCTTCTTCACATGCTCTACATATGGGGTTTCCACCAGTCCCATAGTAAACAAATGTTTCCTTAGCTCACAGTGACCCGTAAGGATACCTGTGATAAGACGCAGATTCCCCCGGGATAGTCGCAAATAATATTCAGCTGTTTTCAGATTGGGTGAGCGTATTGCTTCCTTGGCCTGTCTGTAGCCTGAGGTGTTGTCCCAACGATGTTTTAGCATATTGAGAGTATTCTGTTTGAGGATGTCAGTGAGGCATTCTGGTGTTGGAGCGATTGGGGGCCCGTCCGTGGTATCACTGAGAACCGATCCAGCTCGCGTCAACTCGTCTGCCTTGCTGTTGCCTTCTTCATTATTGTGTTCCTTGCTGCTTGTTTAAGGGTGTTGTGACATTCTTTTACTAGTGTTGAGGTGATCTTGTGACCACTCACTGCTAGTATTGCTGCCCTACTGTCTGTAAGGATTTGGATGTTCCTATCACAGATGTCACGGTGTACGATTTCTTTCGCCCCTTGGATGATGCCAAGGATCTCTGCTTGTAGAGTAGTTGTGTGCTTCTCTAGAGGTATAGCTAATGAGAGGTCCATTTGTTGTAAATTCCTGCCCCGGATTCTCTTTTGGTTTTAGAACCATCGGTGTAAATTCGGAGGGTTTCCCCACCCTCTACACTCCCCGTTCCTCTTTTTATCGATACATTGTAGGGTCTATTGAAGACGTAGCAGGGTGGCAAATTGTCTGTCTTCCTTCCAAGGAAGGGTGTGTTCTTGACAGCCTCCTCTAAAAGCCCTGCCTCCTTTGTACCAGAGTCCAACCGAGTTTAGGCGCAGTGCTGCCGCCGTGGCCATCTCCTTTACGTATAAGTCGAGAGGTGGATGGCAGATCATTGCTTCCATTGCTGCAGTGGGTGTTGTTCGCATTGCTCCGGTCGTGCTGAGGCATGCTATCTTTTGCAAGTGAGTAAGCTGCTTTGCTGAGGTTTTCTGTCTGGCTCTGAGCCACCAAACCAGTGCTTCATAGATTAGCATTGGTCTTACTACCGCTATGTACAGCCACAGTGCTATCTTGGGAGATAGCCCCCATGTCTGCCCCACAGCCCTCCGGCATTGCCAGAGGGAGACGCATGCTTTTTTACATTTCATTTTGAGATGTGGTTCCCACGTCAGCTTCCCGTCGAGGATCACTCCCAGGTATTTGACTTCCGACGACAATGTCAACTGGGTGTTGAGGAGCTTAGGAAGCTTTAGCTTACCTAGTTTCCTTTTTTTGTGTGAAGAGGACCATTTCAGTCTTTGACGGGTTTATGGTCAGAGACTGGTCGTTACACCAGTGTTCAATTATTTTGAGGGCTTCCTGCATCAAGCTGCATAGCACCGTCTCAAATCTGCCTGTTAGCAGGATGGTTATGTCATCTGCATATTCTATTGTGTGGAAGCCATTGTCGTTAAGTCGCCGCAGTAGGCTGTCAACAATGTTCCACAGGAGTAGTGAGAGTGCTCCACCCTCCAACGATCTTTTTGACAGTGGTGTTTTCTACATTTACTGTGACTGCCCCATTCTCCAGCATGCTTTTGATCCATCCACTAACTGTGGGGTTCACATCATGCGTGGATAGAGCAGTTTGCATTTTTCTGAAGGTCGTTTTATCGAAAGCACCTTCTATGTCAATGAACACGCCCAAGGTGGACATTTTGTTGTTTCGATTCGGTCTACAGCAGTGTGCAGAGCCGACTCCGTTGATCACCCCTGAGTGTATGCGTGTTGGTTAGCGTGGATCTGATTCGTAATCAAAGCCGTCTCGCGAATTAATCTTTCGCACAATTTCTCTAACGTTTTCAGGAGAAATGACGTTAGACTAATTGGGCGGTGTGATTTGGCTAGTGTATAATCTACGACCAGGTTTCGGTATGAAGATAACTTTTACTTCTCTCTCTGAAGATTTTGGCTAGGTGGGCTGATAATATGTCCTGCCCCCATTGGAGGAGGGCCGGGAATATACCGTCCAAGCCTGGCGCTTTAAATGGTGAGAAGCTTTTGATTGCCCAGGTTATACGTGTCCCTTCCGTAAGGTGATCTGCCACCTCCCAATCCTCCTTGGAGGGGTTTGAGGGTATGGGTTCTGACCAACCTTCATCGGAGGTGTTCGAACATCCTGGGAAATAGATGCTGATGAGAATCTCAGCTGCTTCCGAGAGGTTAGAAGAGTAACTTCCATCCTCTCGTTTTAGGCAACCTGGTTGTCGTGAGGGATCCTTGGAGAGGATCTTTTTGAGCCTTGCAGCTGCCGAGGTGGTTTCAACCTCCTCACAAAAAGACCGCCAGGCTGCCCTTTGTTTTTGCCTTATTAGTTTTTTGTAGTCTTGTTGGATGTTTTTATAGACCATCCAGTCCGACTGTTGTTTAGAATTCTTTGCTTTATTAAAGGATTTTCTCGCAGCTCTTCTGAGATGGTCGAGTTCTTCGCACCACGTTATTCATTTACGGTCACTGTTTTACCAGTGTCATTTTGAAAAAAAGTGGTCAGAGTATGTCTCGTGATTTTTCTTCACACCAAACTGTGCATTTAACAGGGTGTGCAATTCATGCTGGGATACCACTTTAGGATTTTCAGTGGTCCAGAAACTGCAGTTTTGCTTATTAACCATTTCATTTAGGTGAAAATGAGCTTCGTTGGACATAATCAGACGATCCCTAAATTTGTTTTCATCTCTTACTAATTGTTCAAATCTGGGCAATCTGCAGGTTTTAATTATTGAACCATTTGAATCTTATACGGCTCGCCTCCGAGTTGATGTTTTTGGGCCATCTTCGATACTACCCCTCACAAGATCCACATTTTCTTGTATCCTAGCCATTCGTGCTCACCTTGTTGCTCAAAACGATCCATTAAGCATGTCTGAGGGTAACTTTAAAATGACGACAATATGGTCACTGCGTTCTTAAAATTGAATGTTGGTTCTCAAAGTAAAACTGAATGATTTTGGTGCGTTGTAACGTGTATAATTTTTCCATGGCAAATTTCCACTCTTACAGAGTGCAATTTCTGAAAAAAAGAAAAAGGAAAGTTCATTACTAGAAAAGTTGTAGGAAGTTCAAACCCGTTCCTGACTTTTTATGCCACCCTGTTTTGGGGGTTCTTTTTAGCTTAATTAGTGTTGGGTCTATTAAATATACTACTATTTAAATATCTTGACTTTTCTCATTAGTGTACTTTATCATGTGAACTGAGTTCCAAAGGTTATTGAATCGATATAGCTACTAAAATATTGTTATCTTGGTATATTATCGTTCTTATAAATATGTCGGTGTATTTGAAATAATGGTATTTGCATATTTTACAATTTTCCAAATCGAGTAGTAATTCTAACTTCTTTGATACGTCGATATCAATGCATTCATTTCTAAATTTATTTTCCAATTTCCTTGTACCATGTTTTCGATATTTTCCATAAATTTATAACATATAACAATCTCATCAACGTTATTTCTTCAAGCTCTTCGTTGTATTTCTGTTTATCCATTGGTATTGTTATTAGTCGGTGTATATAAGAATCGAGTGCTGACTGTTTAATTTGAATTGATTGGAAGGAGTCACGGGGAATCCGTAGATCTTTTCGCTTCCACTGAATTAAACTGACAACACTCCGAGTTAAAAAATGTATGGTTTGTACATTTTCTCACTTTTAACTAAGTTTTTCTATATAATGTAGATAAATTTACTAGAGATTAGGAGCTAATCCAGGCCGACAGCATCCGAATCGCGAGGTTGTCTGTTCATTAATACTACCTGCTGCATTATATATAGTTGTACATGTCTTAATTTTAATTAGTTTAATGGTCTGTTAAGACCGCAACACGTGTCAAGACAACTGAAAATACAAATATTATGAAACAAAACAAGTGTTACTCTTTACATAATAATTATAATATCTCTTTCCAACAAGCATCAGTATTAGTATGTAGTCAATTTAGAAATTGTAAGCTTGCAGTTGAAGTGGCCATCTCGTTCATTTCCCTGTCGACGATCGTAGGCCAATTAAGGGGTTAGTGATAGGCAAAAGCAGTAAGTTGCGATCCTTTAAATTTCTTCATTGTTTAGATTATGACCAACGTATTCTTTCTAATGCTCGGATAGATTTCCTCTTCAGGGTTCAGTAAGCGACTAGCGTATTCAATAGAATGTTTGTTCACATTTTTTTTTAACTAACACTAACCTCTTCTGACTGCAAAAACATCTAATCGGATGATGAACGGTATTGTCGCTGATATTTTTTCCATGCTCCATTTCCATCAAACGTATTTTCTGATTAGGTTGCTTAGCGAATTGAAAAAATGCGGAAATCTGGTACAAACTTCCGATACAAAGAACACTTTTCAGCTAGAGGAAAGATATCAGCTATTTACAATTTTAGGTTTTGTACTTTGTCGAAGAGCTTTGACCTTTTTATGGGTCAGGTCTGTCCTTTGTTATTCTATGCAGAAACCATACTGATTAGGGAAAGATTCAGCTCTCTTTTCGGTTGATGCGATGACGTAAATCAACTTTTTACGAAACAATTATTAATGTAGAAAATAGATGCCTTAAACGTAAGAGTTAAACATATATAACGAAGACATCAGAATAGAGTTAAATAATTATATAATTTCGATAAGTAAAATTAAATTTAATAGATATAATAATAATGAAAACATGTACAATACAGTTAATTTCATTTTTACTTTTATCACTACCTTTCTTAAATGTTACTATATATGTAAGAATTAAGAGCTATTTTATTTTACGTTACACCACGTATTTTTAATTTTCTCTTTAGTTGTAATTTTAATGTAGGTTAAGTGGAAGAGCAGTATTAGTTGGCTATCAACTATCGCCTACCCTGTTATGTATTATTTTGTAACAGCATTTATTTTTGCTAAGTCAATTTATTATTATTATTATGATGAACGAAATAAAATTCCTTACTTCACTTATTATTTTTATTAATACCAGATGTACATTTCGAGTACTATGTACTCATTATTAATGGTTATAGTACTCGAAATGTAAATCTGGTAGTAATATTTCGTTCATATAATACAGAACACTTCACATTTCTCAACCAGTAATATAGTTATTATTATTATGTTATTATAACAATTAACATAATAAATTAAATTATTAAACCAGTATTAATATTAAATAACAATCCAAATCATAATGACGTAGGCTATATTTAAATCTTAAGAATGAACTATCAAAAATGTTAAAATTACAATAAATGTTCAATAAGTTACAAATACAAAGCCTCATAAACGGTGTGAGAGGGTTGTTGAGACTATAATTTATGGAATGTGGAGGTAAACGAAATAATAATTTAAGACGCCTATTTTTCAAAAAATCAATATATGAGACAGACAAGATTCAAAATAAATAAATAATTAACTTTGTTGGTATCACTTTTTATTTACACTTGTAACTATAGTTTCGACAACGTCAGCTTGTCATTATCAAACAATATCACTATTGTAATATTTAATTTAATGAATTAGATAGATGAATATTTACCTAATTTACAGGGTTATTTAAACTACACCACTTAGAAAGACTATTTAGGTCATTTTGGATTTCAATCCATTGATCCAAACTTTTTACAATAAAAAACAATTTTAAGTCATCAGCAAATAAGAGGAAGTGGGAATGTTGGAAGCTTTTACCAATATCATTTATAAAGAGCAAAAATAAAATAGGGGCATAGTGAGATCTTGAGGTACCCCTGATGTGATATGAATAACATTCGAAATATAATTATCAATTTTTGGGCAATCGAGAAGAAAACGTTTAAACCAACTGATCACTAAATTATCGAACCCAAAATATACAACCTTGTTCAAGAAGATCTCGTGATTCACGTGATCAAATACTTCAAATAACATCTACTTGATAGCCTTTCTCTAAAGTATTTAGTAGAAAATGTTGGTATGATAATAAATTGGTCAATCTGCGTATCAAGAAACTATGCCGCTCTTCACAAGTAACATTTTTACATTCCCACACGACCCGTTTATCCACTAATTGATCTAATACTTTAGGTATGGCTGGTAATACCTCGGTAATTAGCAACGTTCTCCCTGGCGCCATCTTTATGTAAGGGATTAATAAATGACTGTTTCCATAAATCAGGGAAAATATCACAACTTAACGATTGAGAATAACATGTTGGATCCTTGAAACCATAACTTTGTGATACATATTGAATCAGGAACTTTATCAAATGATAAATAAAACTTACTTTGTTAATATCACACACGGAATTTATTTCGAAATAAAGTTCCTGATTGAGAATAACGATTGAAGGGCCGGGAAAGGGTATACACACATCATCTCAACAAGTGGCAATTCATCGGGTTCAGCCGCAAAAGAATCAGACAAACTATTCAAACAATCAAAGACTTTTCAGATGTGCTAACATGAAAAAAGTTCAAAGTAACTATAAGGGAAGAGTTATCATTACTATATACTTTCGAAAAGAAACTTGCAAACAGGTTTACACAATCAACTCCATTGTTACTATGTTTTTATTCATAGAACAAATTTCTTTGAAATCCGCAAACTTCGTTGTAATTAGTGATAAAATTCCAAAACGTTTTTGGGTTATGTGCTATATTTACTTCAGTTATTTTAACAAATTCATCATGAAGGACTGTACTTATATTAGCGCACTGAGATATGAGAGCTCTTAAGTTTTCATTATTTTCTAAAGTAGGATTGGCTTTATATTTCGCGTGTGCTTTCTTTTTATGCCTAATTAAATGTATATGTTCACTATTAAACTATTTAGGAAAAGTAGACGTTTTCCGACAGTTCAATGGGACAAATAATTCTAAGGTCATGTTCATAACCTCATAAAAGCGTTTCAATGATGCATTTATGTCTGAATCCTTAAGAATAGTATTCTAATCAATTGAAGCTAAGTATTTATTCAGTGAGTGATAATTGGTAAATTTAAAATCATAATAAAATAAATCCGATTGAAGTTGATCAGGATTATCTGTGCATTTAATAGTAAATGAGTGACGAACATGACGAATTTTGTCTGAGAAAAGATTATTAATTGATTTTGAAAGAATTAAGTCAAGAATGATGATCTAGAGTTAGGAATACAATTCATTTGACTTAAATTATTATATTTAATTGTGCGATTACACTGGTAAGCTCGTGTTGGAAGATAGATTTCGATAAAATGAATAAGTTTTCTAGAGACGCTAAAATGCATACATTGGGTAGTCTTCTTCAGGCCAAACAGCATTCGTTTGAATTTTTGATATTCTAAAGGAGGGGTATGTCGATTGTAGAGAAGCTGTGTAGGTTACCCATGTCATGCAGTAAGTCATCGATGCGCGGAAATAGATAAACCTTGGGACCTGTAACATCAATTACTTCCAATTTTCTCACTTAAAGTAATCTTAAACAATTCAATTTCAACATATCATTCAAAACCCAAAATAGTCTGTCAAAAATAACAAACAACATTCAAATATAAAAACAGTGGAGTATATTTACTAAGGTGTATGAATTGCCCTAAAATTATTGATGAACTAATAGATGAACACCATAAATGTTTTATTAATCAAAAGAAGACATAAATATATGCAAAACACCTTTTAGAAGAAAACTATACATTCAACCTGGAATTAGAGATCCTGCGTACATAGAGAAAAGGATAAAAATTAAACATGCTAGAAAACTTGGAAATCAACAGATATTTCCACATCGGCTATCTACTCAACGATCAAAAAGAATTTTCAAATTCCCCGCTCTTAAAATGTTCACCTCCACTAATTACAACATAGTATATAAGAAGTAATGTGTATTTTGGCTGTATATTTTCTTCACCTAAAGAAGCCACATTATGGCGAAACATATGTAGGGTTTGAAATACACCAAATTCAATTCAAAAAATCAGACAGTGTCGTTTCTAATTCTGTAGTTAATTTCCTTCTATTACAACAAGAGCGACTCGAGGGGACTGGCTTTCTTCAATGATATCTTGGCGTATCATATTTTTTTGCGTTGTTTCGCTTATTGAACGATGGACAGTCGACATGGACGAGTTGTTATCAGGGTGTTTTTAGTTACCGTGGCGGAGGGATCGATATCTGCGGTTGGTGGGACCTATAACTTAATACAGGGTGCGGCAAGGGAACTTGCTGATTTGAATTAGGCGCCAATGAGCGAGACGTGGTCAGAAAGAGGTAGGAGGAGAGTCTCATTCGAAATAGGGGGTTTTGTTACTGCTCAAGCCAGTTATCGTCATGCGTTGGACAAAGGAGGCGTCGAGACTTTTCTAATGGCTGTTTGGTGGTCGCCACCCAACGTGCCTTCCGAACTCGGTTTAATATTAATCCCGCTGATCCCGTTCCTGGCCGGCAATCGATCGTTTTGTGGGTCGACGCATACAGACTTTCAGAACCCCAGAAAACGCCGAGAGGGTGAGGTTGTCGTTTTTGCGCTCTCCACGGCGTTCGCAGCGCAAACTGCCCGGTGCTCTGGGGATTTCTGATCCCAATGTGAGTCGAATTCTTCACAATGAACTCAATGTCATCCCTACAAACTTGCTGTGGTACAAGAGCTATGTGAACGCCAAAGTGCACGTGAAGCGCTCCTCAACTTAACTTACTATGTCCTCGTGTTTTTTAGTGATTGTGTCCATTTCCACCTTTCCGTATTCGTAAAAAAACAGAACATGCGCTATTGGAGTGGTACCAAACCCCGTGAACTACAAGAGAAATCACTTCATTACGAACGTCTTACTGTGTAAAGTGCATTGTCGAGAGTTGCGATAATTGGACCTTACTTTTTCTAGGAAGAAGAACACACTATTACTGTAAATTCAGTTCGCTACAGAGAAATGATTTCTTGTCCCAAAACTTGAAGAAATGAATCTTGGGAACCTATGGTTCCAGCAGGACGGAGCCACGACACACACAGCGAGAATTTCAATGGATCTTTTGAGAGAACACTTCCACGAGCGCATAATCTCCTTGAGGGGTGACGTACTGTGGCCGCGGCACTCCCTCGATTTGGCACTCTGTGACTTCTTTTTATGGGGATATCTCAAATCCATTGTCTACTATGACAAACCACGGACCCTGCAACACCTGAAGGACAACATTCGCCAAGCCATCGTCAACATTCCCGTCGATATGCTCGAAAGAGTGGAGCGAAACTTCAAAAAGCGAGGGGATAAGTGTATCGCTAATGAGGGCCGCCATATGTCCGATGTCATTTTTAAAACCACTTGAGACAAAAATTCAGAATGTGTACAATACAACAAAATAATTAAAGCACGTTCTTTATGTTCGCGGAGAGACATATTGTGTACTCGTTTTTAGAGGGAAAACCTTACGACAATTTTTCTGGCATACTGGTATTGATATGGTCAGCAAATACGGCGTAAATATTATAAGTATCGCCGGTTTATACTTTTCCGGGGATTCTATCAGCAAGGCTATCGGTAGAGGTGTTGGTTGGAATTTTCCCAATTCATTTCCATTGGCTTGTCGTGGAGTCATTCAGGCGTACTGTTCCTAAGAAGTTTTGTCAGCTTATATAGGTGTCATTGTTCTTATCTGGCTGATCTTCAGTGTCTACAAGAGGTCCATGAAAATAATGTTTTTACAGTGCGTAAATCTACGCACATTGAGTACAATATTGACATTTTTAGGAACCTCTAACAGCGTGACTTTTTTATGGTATCAGAGATGATGAGGGTATTTATATTCAGCTAAGTATATGAGTTTTTATCAGCTAATGTTATTTATCCTTGCAGCGTATTAAATATGAAGTAGGTAAGAGACTTTTTAACACATGAATCTAGAAGTTACTGTGGCGTCCTTGTGTTTACATAGACATTCCTATTTCTTGAAACAAAATATTAATTAGGCGTTTCCACTTTTATCGTCTAATGTCTTCTTCCGTTTGCGGCACTCAACAAAGACGTAACCATTAGTGTGACTACGTGTGCACTTCGTTTTCTTTGTTCCAGAGTTCATATTGATTTAGGGATATTCTTGTTTTTCTTGTCTTATGAGTTTAATTTTTGGTGCCTTAGTACTTTCACTCGTTATTTCCTCACTGATGCCGTTGTTCAGTACGCCGAATATTACATCTATGGGGTCTTTCATTTCTTCAAATTTAAACAAAACGATGTGTGTGTGATCGATGCCAGTATGTATAGAATATAACATTATGCCCAATTTTCCATGACTCTGGCGCATACATCTGGCTGAATTTGACCGATGCTAAGGGTTAAATTGGCTTTCAGGGTCGCTCTAGTTGGTGGTTTATTCGCATAGACTTGCAACTTAAGAAAACCCCAGTAGATAAAGATAAAGACTAACGGAGTCAAATCGCGCGAACTCGGTGGCCAGTTAACATTACCTCCACGTGATGTGGCATGATCTGTGTGGGACGTAGCGCCGTCCTGTTGGAACCACATGTCGTTGGCATCCATATGGATGATATCATCAATTCAGATCAAAAGAAGTTGGTTATCATCGACCTATAGCGCTCCACGCTGACGGTGATAGCCTGGTCAACGTCGTTCTCAAATAAATATGGATCGATGACGCCGCCAGCACAAATTCCACCTTAAACAGTGACTTTTTCGGGATGCATTGGACGCTCTTTGATCTCATGTGGGTACAAAGGTCTCATTGCTGAAGATATTTTTTTGATGAAAATTAGGGTCAGTTTCCAGCTGCTCCAGAGCTCATTCGAACACACGTCGTTGTCTACTGTTGTTTACCTTCAGCTTCTGTGTCAGTTGAATTTTGTACGGGTGTAAACAAATTAAATAAATAAAAGCCATTTCGACAGATGTAGCTTCAACAATATGGCCGCTATCAACTCTCAATATTCGGAAGTCCCTATTGGAAGACCCTTTATCTCTAACGCATTAGCCAGGTCGATGATTACCAACTTCTTTTGGTCTGAATTGGAAGATATGGATGTCAACAGGACGGCGGTCCTGTGGTTCCAACAGGACGGCGCTACGTCCCACACAGATCATGCCACATCACGTGGAGGTAATATTAACTGGCCACCGAATTCGCGCGATTTGACCCCGTTAGTCTTTATCTATTGGGGTTTTCTTAAGTCACAAGTCTATGCGAATAAGCCACCAACTAGAGCGACCCTAAAAGGCAATTTAACCCTTAGCATCGGTCAAATTTAGGCAGATGTATTTTATCTGTCCGTTGTGACCTTTTTTCCAGTGATGTATCAGTAAAATTTAGTAAATACCTCTTACAGTATTGCTGTTTTTTGCAGAATAAACTTTTTCATCAACAAACTGAAGATGGAAACGCAGTCGATGTAGTTTTAATCCCTTGCCACCATAATGCAACATCGTCGGTGACCAGGCCTTCTAGTGCGTCTTCATTTTATATTGATGCTTCGAATCTTCTTGAAGATGTGATATCTTTGTAAATTTACTTCTAGAAATTGTTTCGTATTGTGTATGACAGCTATGTTCTCTTAAGTATTGCTACTTGCTTTAGCTCTACGTTCGGAGGTCAGTTTGCAAGGGGTAGGATTCGCAAGAATGTAAGGGCGGTGGATGACAGTGACTGTGCCTATGTGAAAGAACGTAAGAGATTTAAAGAGTTCACAACAAATTTTGGCACAGGACAGAGATCAAGCTAAACATAGATTAACCTGTATATATGCCTGCATGTTACTATGGCTGCCAAATTCAGAGAGGATTTTAATCCATTATAAAGCGAAATAACTATTTTCGAAGAAAGTGATAAGCACGTATGTGAAGAAATCGAATGTGATGGTTTCCATAAAATGTAATGAAAATAGAAAGAAAACAAAATTTGCAGAAGGAAAGGATTGAAGGAGTAAATGTATCTAGAAATATTATATTAAATTAAAGTGTCATTAAAACATAAAACGACAACTCTTTAGATCATTATGTAAAAGAGTTGGTTATATCTATATCTTTAATTAAAAATATAAAATGCTAAAAGCTTAAAAATCCAGAAAACTAATATTCACAGTGGAAAATAATATCAAACTTACATTCCAAACATTCCAAAAAGAGAATAAGAATTTTGTCTTGCACATCATTCTTATTTAAAATGTTTATTGAGTTTACATTTTTAACAATATTTTATGTTTATTATCCCAATGACATCTTAATTAATTACATTTTATTATATTTTACTACATATAAGAATGTAGTTAATGGAATTTACTGTTGATTAATACGTAGCGTAACAAAAATTGAATCTTGGTATAAATTATGTAGTATATACCCATAAAAATAAAATATTAACATACATGAATAATATGCATCTCCTTGCCGAAGAAGGGATTACAATCGCAGTAGATGTTATGCATGCGAATAAGTATCCTCCTATCAACCATAATTAAAACGTGTCAGCCAAGCAAAATATGCAAAATAAATACGTGACGCATATTGTGGTTTATTATCTTGTAGATGTTGGCGAAAGAAGTGAAGTTTGATTACATTCTTTCAGCTCCGGGGTGTGTACCTATGACTACGTGCTATCATAATATTCATTATCTTTTCAACATACGTTAAGGCTATCTGTTAATTCTATACGTGTGCCGATTACCATAAAACAAGACCAAAATGCGCTTCATAGTCATATTTTAAATGCACGAATGAACCCGTGTACTGTTATTAATTTTATTGCATTGGCTTTTTATAATCACAATTTGTGTTTTAATTATTTCTATTTCAATATTTTAAATATAAAACCTTAATTTTTCTTTTAATTATTAAGTTATTTCACTTTTTTTAATTAATTAAATAATAATAATAAATAAAAGTGCGAAGAAAGGTTATTCGAGCTCAATTCGTCAAAATAATTTGATCTTCACGTAACTCAATCAATCAATTTAATTGAATTAAAAATATAATATAATCCTGTTTAATTTGATATACCAATAACTTAAATTATTTATTATTTTCTCTATACTTCCTATAACCACTTTAAGCAATGAAGTTAACGAATAAGGAAAATATGATAAATTATTCAAACCATTACATAAATGTTATAAATGGATTGTTGAGTTCTTAACATTTCCCATTGTTTAACGTAATAGTTTATTTAATGTCTGACGATTAACAGTTTATACGTTGGCTTTTTCGTTTCGCCTTGGATTGATTATCTGCAGTCTGTATAAACAATTCGTCCGTGCGGTGTAACTGAATATACATACAATTGACTTCTGATCTGCTGGAACAATCCCTAGAAGTTGGTTGCTTCTATTTTCGTCGCTTTTCTTTGTTATTAGATAAATTATACCTCATGAATACGGCACTCCTCTCTTGGTATATTGTGTTAGGAAATGCCGTTATTCCATACACATGTTTGTACACTTTTTCCGATGTGTGTCTTTCATTTTCTTTGTTTGCTTATGCGAGTGCGAGTTATAATGAAAAGTAACTTCTAAACATACCTTCGGATAAATTAAATAATTTATTTAATTATAATATTATAGAATTTTAATAAAAACGAAACATTACGTTTATAAAATTCTAGGTTGCTTTAAACGTGTCTTCTCCGTTCCTTTCTCAATTAATCTTGGGTCATAAATATCGAATTGTATATAATTGCTTTATTTATTTGCTTATATTACCTTTGGCCGACTTTTTCCATTCGTTACCTACTTTATATACAGTACGTTTTTATCATGATTATTTTAATTACGCGCATTATGTAGAAAAGAACTGATTTATTACGATCAATAAAAACATTAGGATTATATGATAAAATACATTAACATACGGTACTTGTTTAACATCTAAATTTCTGTAGATTATAAAAATATTATCTATGTACAGTCAATAATTAATACAAAAACGTTTTGCAAAGGTGTTTCATGAAAATGAATAAAGCAGACTAATTGACAAGAAAGAAAGCACGTTTAGAAAACGTAATATATTTGAATTAAACATAATAGAATTTTATTGAAGAATTAATTGATTAACAGTCCTCTTTAGGAGAAAATTAAATAATAAAAGTTTTTACATCCCGAATTTTCCAACTAGACGTCCATTTCGATTCTAGATAAAAAGATATCCTTGGGGGCAGCTTGTAAGAAGATTCGCGTTCAATCTTATTTCCTGATGATGGTTGATTTTTAAATCTAAAAATATATTAAGTGTACAAATAAATAATCCAATTCGGGATTCAAATTCAAAGAAAGTAAATTAAATTGTTTGCCGTTGTTTTCTATAACTTTGAGCCATCTTTCAGGCAGCTGATAAATCCCAACTTGGAAAAATGTAACGTCTTTCGGCACGATTAAGTCGTCAAGCTATTTTCGGATTCCATCCACTGATCGGAAAAGCATATCTTATAAGGCGTGTTGCAACAACCAAAATGAGTGGCAATCAGATGGAGCAATATCTGACGAATAAGTCGAGTCCTGCAAGACGTCCCAGCAAAGTCTTATTAGGATGTTTTTTGTATTGGAAGTAATGTGTGTCATGCAACAATTTCTCTAAACATTCTCCTTTCACCCGCTTTCAACAACTCATAATAAAGCACGCCCTTCATATGCCACCAAATACAGAGAAGAACCTTATTTTCGAAGGGATTGGGTTTTGTTACCGATTGTGATGATTCGCCGAGGTTTATCCATAAATTTCTGTGTTATTGTAGAGTATCCATTTCTCATTGCGCGTAACGATTTTTCACGTGAAAGATTTTCGATGGTGTTTACTGAGCAGAGTACGTTGCCATTGGATAATTTTTGTTGCTTTTTGTGAGTTTATGCAGTACTCATTTTCCCTTTTTCTAGATCTTTTCCATCTTATGTAGACGTTTGGAAGTCAGTTATTGGATTATTTCCAGCTGTTCTCCATACTTTGCCTGAGCTTTTCATTGAGCATCTTCTCTTCTCGATTTCGTACTTTCTAAGGCCTCCAGGGAGTTCAGATATAAATCACCGTTTTTCAATTGCTCAAATCAAAATATGCAAATATTGTACGAGGCAACACCTTCGCCACAAAAAGGAACAAATTATTTCGCACGCTTTTGCAGCTTTCTTCCATTTTAGAATTCATACAGAATGCAGTATCTTATATGCACCTTGAATTCTTTTAAAGGCTCTCCGGCATACCAACTGTCTACTGTCACTATATGTCAACACAAAGAAAACCGGGAAAATCAACTGATTTACAAGTGAATTTCTTAACTGTTTAAAATGATTTGGATTGTTTATTTAGCTAATAAAATAGAAACTACTGGAAAAGTATTAGAACCTTAAATTTTCTTTTTACTTTGATAGAACAATTACTGAAAATTCCGCATAAACTAAAACAAAAAAACAAATTCTAGAAAAATGAGAAAAAGTGATTATTTGTGCTAAAAAAACATAGTATGTGTTTTATTCTGTGTGAAAATATGGATCACCACCTAGTAACGGTCGCTACCATACTGATGAAAAAAAGAGAATTTTATGACATTTATTAAAATATGGAAATATATTCCAGAGAAGTTTTCAAGAAATATTGCTGGAAAACTCCTTAAAGGTAAAGCAAGAAATGATGGAGAAATCTAGATAATTCTAGAAATTTGAAGAAAAAACTGTTTGAAAATACATAAGAAGAGAGCGAGCAAGAAATTGTAGAAATTCTAAGAAAATCTTGAGAAAGAGAAATCGATCAAAAATGATCCTAATAAAATAAATTATAATAACAAACACCTGGAAAGAAGATATGGCCAAAAGTACCCTGAATATGTTTATTATCCATAGTACGAAAACTACGGCTAAAAATCTGAAAATTTAGAACAGGAAAAGGTAGTTTAGCTGATTTAAACTTGAACACATAGTGTGTCTACTACTACAATTTGGAGTTAATGCCGTGTTCAAAAATTAAGGATATCAACATTGTTCAGACAAAAATTGGTTGGACTTTTTTGTTGATTATCGCCAACTTAATAATTTTATTGAGGAAAAAACATAAAGGCTGGATCTATTACTTTCGCAATATTTAATTTTAAGAGCAAATATAAGAAACTAAAACTAGCTCCTGAAGATCGAGAGAAGGTAGCATTTCCTGCGATAACAGCATTATAGCAATTTAGTGGCATGCTATTTGTTTTATGTAATTCTCCTGGAATAAAGAGAGAGAAATAGATATTAATGGAGATAATACTAAAAGAAAGACTTGTTTGGTATACATCCATGATATCGTTGTAAATCATTCGATAAAATAATTTAGAAGGGCTGCTCCGATGTTTAAGAGCAACTATAGCTTAAAGAAATGACACCTTTTTAGAAGAGAATTACAGCTGCTAAAATATGGGTTCTCGAATAGTTTTGTAGTACACAACTGCAAAACTGGGCCAGTTCCAAACGATTTATATTAGCCCCGAATTTATTTAGAATCATCACATATTATCAATGGTATGTACTATTTTTGAATATTGCTAAATCGTTAATTCGTCTAGTCGAAGAAAAACACTGGTTACAAATTATAATATAACGAAAAAAGTCATTAGACGTTCCAAAAGCTAACATATATTGTATGTAACAAACTATCTATTACCAGATGACAAATTGTTCATAATTACTGATATGTTTAATGAAGTATAAATATAAAATTCATCTAGCTTCACTATAATTAAATGATCTTTTATTATGGTAGGGCATTAGTAGCTTTCTAATTACATGTACATCACAGGGGTGGATTGTAAATAAGAGACTTGTTTGGTTTTATAATTACTTTATCAAACACGTCTCTTATTTACAAATCCACCCCTGTGTCAAGTAGATTTCAAGACACGTAATAATAATTGTCTAGGCAACGTTTTCTTAAACTTAAATCCCCGTGAATTGTCCAGGCATGTGATTCTATCTTATCAGATAACATTGGCATACATGTAAAAGTACAAATTATGCTGCCCTCTTGCAAAATTGTAAGTAATTTATAAGAAACCCAATAACCCAAAGACTGTTATTACTCGTACTTCAGAACTTATAAAGTTGCCTTAAAAGGGGCAAAGATATCTGCGAATAAATCCTATATTTAAAATTCACCAAACAATACAATATGGACTGTAGTTAATGAGAACCGAGGCAAAAATCAAAATGGTGCAACATGCCAAATTGATCCCAATTTTCTCTAACCTAGCAAACACTCTCATTAAAACATTACCTCCAATCAGTACTGATCCTATTAGTCATATGACTGAGCATGTCTTTAAAAATCAAGCAAATTAGTTTAAAATTACAGAAACCACATATATAGAAGTGCGCGACATTGTAGGTAAATTAAAATCTTCAAAAGCTACGATATATATATAGACTAACAATTAACAAGAAATATATGCCATTATTGTACCACTAACTAAGACATTAAAAAAGCAAGCGTAAAACCAACACACTAGAAAAGAGACGAGGCAGAACATTTTAAATTCTACGAATTCTTTCAAAATTCTTCGAATCTGTTATCATTAATACTGAATACGGCGTATTCAGTCAATGCTATGGTCGAAGATATCCTGGAAGGATTCGATGGGGGTATACATACAACGGCATTCTTGTTGGATCTGAACAAAGCATTTGACTGCGTCTGTCTGACACACCCTTATGCGAAAACTCTACTTTTACAATTTCCATCCTGTCACTCCTGTCGACTCATGAACTCATATCTCACCCAAAGAACACAGATAGTTAAAATCAAATTTCATCCACGCAAAGATATAATATATATATAATACGGGGTACCACAAGGTTCCATTATCGCACTTATTATTTTCTTAATTTATATCAACGACTTACCATCACTGCAAACAGATGCAACATTTTTCCTATATGCTGATGATACCTCGATTACAACCAAAGTATCGCAAATGGATGTGTTTTGACCTAAATAAACTAGCCAAAGAAAAAGCTTGTAGATGATTTGATAATAATAAGCTAAAAATAAACAGCGTAAAAACTGTTAACATTACATTCTCACTTAGACAGGTGTGCATCTAGATAACAAGCTAACCTGGAATATAATCACGTACATTATGTTAATATATACCTCAACGTGAATCAATAAAATCACTGGATATAAAACAGTTCAAGAAAATAATTAAATCCTATCTTCTCAAGAGTACAGCATTGAAGAACTCTAGCGTGATAACTATGAACTATCTGCTAGATAAAACGTATGGTTCGGTACCTCCATGCTGCCATTTAATAAGCACCTAATATATTTTTATACTTTTATACTAGACATTATTTATTTTAACATATTATATTGTCATATATTTATAGTTTTATTTTACTATTTACTGTTCACGTGTTTTTTAATTTAGATTCTTTATTAAAACTGTACTGCTACATTTCTGGATATAAAGACAGCAAACTGCAGGTATCTCTGTTTATCAGTACTGCATTAGAAATTAAATTTTTCGAATTAAAGTAAATGGCTCCTCGTCATCCTTTAATCTTCTTTAAAATTATATATCTTAGGGATCCATACTTCGTTATTTGCAGACAACTGCTTCACTGATCCAATTGTTCCCATAAACGGTGATATAATGTAGTGGACGTTTTCAATATTTTATACTATAGTGGCTCATAAGATGTCTAAAAGCAGCTTAATCTTATGGATCCGTAAGCAAAATGTAGTGGCTTCCAAACATCCACACAAATGTCTACTTGCGTTGCTGCAGATCAAATATCGTTCAGTGAATTCATCTCCTGCAAAATAATGGAGAGATAATAGTTATCCTCCTATGGTAAGGACGATTTTGATAGCCTCAATCTAAAATAACAAAATATTTTTGTAGATAGTAGTTTACTCCAATAATTATCTTTCTCATTCCCAAGACATGACAACTTTTCTTTGTAATATCATATAACGCACTGATGAGTTTTATTAGATTAGATGCTAAGATATGTATGATAAAACATCTTAGATCTGTTATATGTGTATTGTTGATAATAATAACAGATCCTTCTAGTATTGTTCGATGTATTTGGAAGTGTAAAGATATGGCCTGGCTTGTTTTTGCAGCGCTAGTTACTTACAGCATAGGCGATAGTGTATAAAGATGCACTGTTCACTGAGACGTACTGAAGTTAATCGTAGTGCTGATTTCTTCCTGAAATTAGAAAGGAGAAAAAGGGTAAATGAAAATAATTTTTAAGTTTTTATACCACTATTTATTGTATAATATACACAAACAAAGTTTACAATATATTATAAATTTTGACACAACTATAGTTTCGACCTTTGCAGGTCATTATCAAGTGTTAAATGAAGAAGAATACAGGGTGTTAACAATTTATAGGTGAGGTATGAATTTTTAATGAACCTAATTAGGACTGAGGAGATTTATTACCATGGATTAACTAAATATGATTAAATGCGGTATTGTGGTGCAGAGAGGATTAAATAATGGCGAAGAAATCAAATCCGTCTGCTCATTAAGCAGATTAGAATTAATATTCTTGCTTTGGCGGTATATCTCTAATGACTCCAAAAGATTAAGCCTTTGGCCTTTATTGCAAAAATGTAAAAGTTTTAAATTATCCTAATGTGGAAATGAATGATTACACTCTAGGATATGATTTGAAAAAGAACTGGTTGTATGTCTAAGTCTGAATGCTCTATAATGTTCATTATATCTCTTTTCAAAACTCCTACCTCTCTGTTCTACATATGTGCTGTTACATTCGGAACATGAAATTTGGTATACTCCCGATTTTTTAATAGATTGAATTTTGTCTTTCGCGATAAAAAGTATATTTGAAAATTTGCTCGCTGGTCTAAATGCAATTTGATATTATATTTGTTACGTGCCCAAAATAAGTGAATGTTATAAATTTGGTGTTCGTTCGGTCTAAAATATTTGGATAAATACGAGCCCTGGTTGATTTGTATAGTTTTTTGTGAATTAAATTTTGAATAAGATTAACTGGGAAACCATTCTCCGTTGCTATTGATATAATTTTGTCTAGTTCTGTGGTTCTACTTGAATCAGATAGAGAAATTATGAATTCTCTATGTATCATGGAGTGAAATGCGGATAACTTATAAGATAGAGGATGATTTGAATTATAAGGAATTGTAGAGTTGACGTTAGTAGGTTTTCTAAATATTTCAAATTTAATTGTATTATTCTGATGAATTAATGTAAGGTCCAAAAAATTGATTTTATTGTCTACTGTGAATTTTATTTTAGGGTGAATACTATTGATTAAGTTTAAAAATTGATCTAACTGGCGTGATGTACCACTAAAGCATACGATAACATCATCTACGTATCTAAACCAAAATGAAATGTGTCTTTTTGTGAAATTTGAACTGAAAATTTTTTCCTCAATGTTTGATAAAAATTTCTGCTAACAAAGGACTGAGAGGAGATCCCATCGCTAATCCGTTAGTTTGTTGGAAATATTTATTGTCAAATTGCAAGTCATTTTGATTTAATGAAAGTTCTAATGCGTCTAATAATTCTGTTTTTACAACGGGATTAGTGTTAGATTTATCTAATAGAGTATGTGCTATTTGAAGGCATTCACCTGTGGGAATATTAGAGAACATACTACTAACGTCTAAAGAAACTATTTTTTTTGCATCAGATTAGTTATGGTTTTATTTCTGATTAATTGTAGAGCTAAATCAGAAAAATGTATAAAAATTAATGGACTTTATATTTTCTACCTACTTTTAAACCATCATCAAAGTCTATATTAGTTCCCTACCTATTTTATTTTAAATATAACATTTTACAAGTATCTAAATTGTTTTCCTTTCATTTATTTATATGTGTAAACACATATATAAATTAGCATATTAATTTTATTCTAATAAATAATTTCTTTATAGCCACAATAAAATTAATTTTTTATACAATTCAGCTCGACATTTAATTTTCTGCGTAAAAATCTTACTAAATAAATGCAAGAATTTACAACTGCTTTATTTTTTCCAGCCGACTAATGAGGACGGGAAACTAAAAACTATTTATTAATCGCGATAAGCATCTCGTCGCGGTTTATTCAAGTGGCAGCCTTAATAAATAGATCATTTATTTCTTATGGTAATGATATGGAACACTTTCGCTCTAATTTACTTATGCACTTATTCGCAGAATGTTGTATTATAATCGCAAAACTTTGTGTTATTTAATACCCTCGTCGTTTATACTTACATTCGGATGTGATGTGATCCAGTTATCTCATGAAGTCATCTAAATATTTTGTCGCGGTCTCCGCTAACGAAGGCGTATCAAGTCGGCACATGTAAATTATTAATTATCCGTTGATGTGAAAATGATACAAAGCCCACGAATTTAATTAAAGTCGAAATCTGGAGTTCAGATTTCTTTTCCTGGAATCTATAAACAGGAATACAAATATTATGATTGACGTCATAAATAGGCAATTATCAGTGACGATGTAAATGGTGACATTGATTTGAATTATCCACTTTCTAACAACATTTTAATTATTTTCTATTTTATTGCTTGACTTGGTTTCATTATGATAATAGATATTATAAAATAAAACTCTCTCTATGGAATACGTATTGTAAAGCTATTATAAATTGATATTTATTTTAAATTATTAAATTAGTTTAAATTATTAAACATTTTATTTATTAAATATTTTATTTACTAACTTTCTAACTTTTTATAACAAAAGTTTTTTATTTTTTAGTACACAAAAAAAACTATAATTTGACTTATTTATAGAGAATTATAAATATAAATATTATATTTTT
The DNA here is from genome assembly GCA_963969525.1 of Ontholestes murinus. Classification (NCBI taxonomy): domain Eukaryota; kingdom Metazoa; phylum Arthropoda; class Insecta; order Coleoptera; family Staphylinidae; genus Ontholestes; species Ontholestes murinus. The sequence continues at coordinate 54,410,649 of OZ018389.1, read as the reverse complement.
ATTTATGTTATTAATTATCTGGTTTGCAATTTAATTTATAGATGTGTCACATTAAATATCGACAATTGAATAACAAGCATATAATAAGCATAATTCTTACTTTTAATGTCGTAACGCCTGTTAGAACTATTCCAGCATATACTTATGTATTTGAATAACATGATTATATTACGTTGTAGTGAAATTTTTAAATTTTATTACCTCCCGCAGCTATCAATATACATATCAATAGTTAAGCACATTTGTTATAATATAGTCAATATACATATAATGAAGATATGATATAATTACGTAGCAAAGCTAATTAATTTAATCAAACATATAATAGTCCACTTTGAAACTTAATTATAAATAGGTTCAAATTTGCTTAAATATATTAATAAGTGGTTTTAGCTAATAATGTTATTAAGGAATTTAAAACAAAATAGGATTTAAATTGTTTTTTTAGATAAAGTGAGAATGATTAAATTATTATTAGTTTTTTCGAAAACAGTTAGAAAGATATGTTTATTAAAAACGTTAAAGATGTTTAGACTTTTTAATTATTTGTATTATTTCACATATTTGTTGAATTTTGTTCTCGTTTATCACGTGGTGAAACATTTTAATATTAAGGGTTGTTTATAGAAAGGCACTTGGTTGGTTTCACAATTTTTATGATTTATTCCGACTAGTTTCGATTTTTACATCATTATTTAGGAATGGTACAGAAGGTAAAATATTTTTGCTTAAATACTAAAATTTATACATTCAGGTAATGAGGGCGGTCATAATTGGGGAAGTCCAGATTTCATCGTTTTCGTTTACAAGGTGTTTTCCCCGTTTTAGCGCTTTGTTAATTCCTCTCGGAGATTTAGATTACGGCTCTTGTTACCTGCATGCAAAATCTTAAAATTATTTTCTTCGAAGAAGTGGTTATGTGCGATGCAATGTTTGGCGAAATCTAGTGGCAGCACGGTTGGAAGTAGTTGAACGAGGAGGGAGTTTATACTCGGATCCGGTTACCTTCCCTACGACCAACCAGGACCACCGCCGCCAGACGAGATTCAGCGGCTGATACACAGCGGGAGCCACAAGGGAATACCGCTGATCCTTGAATGCGATGCCAACGCGCACCACATTATATGGGGAAGCAAGGACATTAATCCAATAGGTGAGAAACTTTTAGATTTTATCTTAGAAAATGACATTGAAATAGTAAATATTGGAAATGTACCCACGTTCGTAAACGCGGTGCGAAGCGAAGTAATTGACATAACACTTGCCTCTCGCAAGACAAGTGAAACTGGCATGTATCTGATGAACCATCACTCTCAGATCATCGATATATTCGATTCGATATCGAATCAGAAGAAACATCGGAAATCCAAAACAGAAACCCGAGAAGAACTGACTGAGAGCTCATGGTGCAAAGCATCACAGACTCTATCAATACTGCGTTTGAAGCAAGCTGCCCAAGAACAACCAAACCTACCTCAACCAGGGTCACCTGGTGGAACAAGTAGCTTGATAGGGCTAAGGCACGCACCAGAAGACTGTTTAATACAGTCAAGAGAAACGGTGAATGGTCGCAGTACAAAACGGCTCTCACGGCATATAACAACGCCATTAAAAAAGCCAAGAGGGAATCTTAGCAAAAATTCTGTGGGGACATAGAAAATGAACCCACAAGCTCCCGTCTACTCAAGACGCTCAGCAAAGCTCATGCTGGGAACATCGGCTCACTGCAGGCCAAAAATTGAAAGTACACAGACTCGGTAGAAGAGCCCTTGCAGGTATTACTACAGACAAACTTCCCGGGTTCTACAATACTCGACAAACCTGTTTCCGAGGACCTAAGCGAGCCCAACGCAGAGGCTCCAAAACGGGACTGGGAAACAGCGAAAATGATAATCAGACCAGGTGACGTTGAGTGGGGAATTAACACGTCCAAACCATTCAAATCACCAGTTCCTGACAGGATATATCCTGTCATGCTACAAAAGGGGATATCAACGCTGAGGAAACCACTTTGTGATATCCTCAGAGCAAGCCTTGCCCTTTCATATATCCCAAGCAGCTGGCGGATTGTAAAGAGGGCACTAAATACCATAGAAAGATGATCGTCCCCTTTACTAGAAGACGAAAAACCAATGACATAAAATCACTACGTATGTATGAAATGGAAGTTCCAATTAAAAATGAAGTAAAATATTTAGGGGTCATACTTGATAACAGATTGAACTTCAACTTCCATCTAGAGAGCATCAGCAAAGAGGCCATGAGAGGACTTTTTGCGACCCGAAAAATGGCAGGACGCACATGGGGACTGAGACCCAGTATGACCAAATGGCTATACACTGTGGTTATAAGACCTATAGTGACATACGCGGCGCTCGTTTGGGGAGAAAAGACCCAAACCAAAAGTGCAGCAGTAAAACTTGAAAGAGTGCAAATACAGTCGTGTCTGCTGATCACTGGGGCAATGAGGACAATGCCCACGGTAGCCATGGAACACATATTATCTCTACCACCACTACATCTATACAGGCAGCCTATAAGATGCACATAAATGGACACACTTTAAATATGGGGTCATCAAGACCGGCAATATTTGAAGTACTACAAGAAGAAGAGGCACTAAAAATGAGGTCCAATTTCACCAAAATCGTACACCCATCCCGCAAATTTAAAACGATCATACCACAGCGGAGTAAATGAATAAATGGAACATACGCGGGAAAGAGTAAAGGAACCATCTGGTATACGGACGGGGCCAAAAATACTAAAGGAACCGGGGCTGGTATCTATGGAGGCTGCAACCGGAGTAAACAATTCGCGATTGCTCTGGGGAAGCATGCATCTATCTTCCAGGCCGAAATAGGCGCTATTGACTAGTGTGCTCATCACGTAATGGAGTCGAGACTTAACGAAGGACCAATTATCATTATGACAGATAGCCAGGCAGCCATAAAAGCGCTAGCCTCGCCGATAGTGCAGTCCAGGCTGGTCATGACTTGCATAAACAGACTGGACTTGAAATAAAACAACACAGTTGGGAGGGTTTCACATTTATTGTTGAACACTGCAACATGTTATTATTATTCATCTGCCTGATGAAGCCACTGTGTGGCGAAACATGTTGCAGTGTTCAACAATAAATGTGAAACCCTCCCAACTGTGTTGTTTTATTTCAATTACTTATCGTCTTCAGTTGAAGCCTTCCTGAACTTGGCGCATTTTAGAAATTACCGGAACGGAATTTGGCAAATCAATTCGTGTACTGACGTTTTGTTGAGAAATCTTTATCGTACACAGCGATTGAAGTATCTCCTGCCAAATGATATTTAGGTTAGATGATTGAACAGAACCGTACTTTTTGATTGTTTTTTGCAGTTGTAGATAAAAACGACGATTTTTGGTTTCAACAAGAAAGCGCGACAATCTACACATCCCATAAAACGATTGCTCTGCTGAATGAAAACAATTCCCAACAAAAATATCTTCTTGAATGGTCTGTCAGATCATGCGATCTTACGCGTTGTGGCATTTTATGTGGTGATTTGTGAAATAAAAAGTGTACGTGAACAATCCACAAATAAAAGGATAAAATTCAAAGGGTTATTAATGGCATCCAACCAAATGTTTGTGAACGCGTCATCGAGAATTTCAATGAACGCATTGCTCGTTGCAGCGCGGCCTTGGGTGGTCATATGAAGAATATAAGTTTTCATACATAAATGGTACATGTTACTTAAGGTGATTATAAAAGAAAATTACAATTATATATAAGGTAAATAAAACACTTGTTTTGTAATTTCACTGCTTTTAATGTCGGAATTGCGACATATGTTTCGCCACACAGAGGCTTCATGAGAAAATTGAATTCCTTTCTTCATTGTTTTTATTTAAGCACTATAAGTACATTTCGGACACTTTCCATTATCAATAGTTTTTGTAAAAATTGCAACTATTGATAATGGACGTAGTGTCCGAAATGTACATCTAGTGCTTATATACAAACAGTGAAGAAAGGAATTTAACCGCGTTTTTATTATTAATATAATCTTCACATAACCTTAGGTTTTCATGTTTACAACATAGCCTACAGTTTTCAGTAGTGTAAATAAAACTTAAAGATTCTAGAGTTTTTTTAAAAAAGGTTCTAGAGTTCAAAGAAATTTAGAGTTCCACAGTTGTAAAGTTTTAAAAAAATATCACTCCTTTTCTACTTTTACGGTATCCAAGGTTTCAAAAATACATTTACCCTTTCGCCAGATTTAGAGATATTAAAACTGAGTAAATGCTAAAAGATTCTAAATATTATATGATTATTTAATAATTTTACTTTTCTATAATTCAAATAAAGCTTTGGGGTTCTATAATTCTATTGAAGAGTTTCAGTTGGTCGTTCAGCAAGTTTCCTGACTAAATATTTTATACAAGGGTAGATTGAAAAGTTTCCGGAATGGGCAAGAGATGGCGCGCGTATCGTGAAATTGTTATGATGGTTGTCAAGGCTAACCTATTTTAGGTAAGCTGTCAAATTTTCAGACACGTGCGTCGTTCCGTTTTTGTTTACTAGGATATCTTGTAAAGCAAGTCAGGCACTTTTGCAAAAATGGATATAAACGAATTTCGGGCAGTCATCAAACTTTTCTGGATGGATGGGAAAAAGGCGACGGAGATACGCGATATTTTGCAGAAAGTTCATGGCACATCCAGACCTCCATTTTCGACTATTAGTTTCTGGGTGAGCGAGTTCAAACGAGCACCAAGGATGAACCACGCATTGGACGTCCAAAAACGGCCACAAATGAAGAAAGGGTCGACAAAGTCCTTAATCTCGTGTTAGCCGATCGACGAGTGAAGTTGCGCGAAATCGTAGAGACCACGGGCATCTCATATGAACGTGTGCAAAATATCGTGCACGAACATTTGGACATGAGGAAGCTGTCAGCGCGATGGGTGCCGCGTTTGCTGACTATGGACAACAAGCGAAATCGTGCGACCACTTCGAAAGAGTGTTTGGCCTTGTTAAAGCGTAATCCAACGGATTTTTTTGCCGATTCGTTACCGTGGACGAAACATGGATCCACCACTACACACCAGAAACCAAGCAGCAGTCGAAACAGTGGATTTCTCCAGGCGAATCTGCTTCGAAGAAGGCAGAGACTGTCCCATCGGCTGGAAAGGTCATGGCAACCGTTTTTTGGGATTCGCAAGGTGTGATACACATCGACTTTTTGCAGAAGGGAAGAACTATCACGGGACAATACTACAGCGATTTATTGGGTCAATTCAACGGCATACTGAAGGAGAAATGGAAAAAAGTGCTCTTCTTTTTGTTCACAAACAAAAAGACTTGGCTCGGAGGCAAGCGCTTTACGTCAAATAAGGAGGTCATCGACGCCACTAAAGCTTATTTTGCAGAGTTCCCGAAATCATATTTTTCTAAAGGCTTAAAAAAGTTGGAGCACCGCTGGGAAAAGTGTATCGCCCTGCAAGGGTACTATGTTGAAAAATAAAAAAATAAACCTGTTTAATTACTGCGATTTCTTGCCCATTCCGGAAACTTTTCAATCTACCCTCGTATATATACAACATCTTTATTAGCAGACAAACGTACAACAAAAATATATATATAATACATGTATGGTAGATGATGTTAGTTAGACTAGCGGTCTTTCAGCCCGGAATTGTCAGTCTTTACTTGTCTCGTCAGTCTGTCTCTGATGGTGATGATGATGATGGATGATGTGATTCGATGAATTCGAATGTTGTGAATGAAGGGTTTTATATTTAGGAATTAGGTCAGGATTTCTGCGCAAGCAGTAAATCGAAAGGGTGTGTTGGTCGAAGGAGTTTTTGGAAAATATTTCGCTAAGGTATAGAAGGCGCTCATTGATGGGAATAACAGAGGTAGTATCATATAGGACTTGGTTAGAAGGATTATGTAAATGATTGCTAGTATGGCGGGTTTTGGTTAAAGCTCTTAGGGAGGATCGCTCGCTAACTTGGATATTATGGACAGTGGGATTGCAGGTGTTTAGGAAAAGAATATTACCATAATCGAGTAGATCTCTAAATAATTTGGCCCTTATAATGATTTTAGACTTATTTGAAGCGGTGTGACTTTTAAAGTTTACTTTTTGATTTATGGTAATACCTAGGTATTTTATGGACGTAGAAGGGGAAACATGTGTGTGGGAGATATGGATATTATGTGTAGGATTGTTGTTACGGTGATAGGGAATTAGTAGCTGGGATTTGTGGGGATTGATTTCAATTCGCTATTTTGCAAAAACGTGCTCTAGGGTGTCAATAAGCTGCTGAAGGGATTGCAGAGCTTTAGGTACGGAGGGTGCATAAGAAATGAGGGCTGTGTCATCTGCAAATTGCAGGAAATATTTTGAGGAATTAAAGTGAAGAGGGTCCGGGTTGTAGATGTCGAAGCAGAATAAATATTTTATTTATTTCTAAATTGTCTAGTAAATTTAGTTTCCGTCCTTTGTTGGATATGTATTATTGCTCGTTGGGTGGATTTGCTCTTATTGTTGGTTTTTAATTTAATATGAGGTGGTATGACGTTATGTTGTTTGCACGGTTGTAAAAATTGTATCTGTTATTTTTCCAAAATAATATGAATTTTTTTATTTGTTTGATCTATAATATTTGGATAGAAATGAGGCCTGGTTGATTTATAAAGTTTCTTATCAATTGAATTTTGAATTTAATTTACTGGAAAACTATTCTACTTAGCTATTAAAATTATGTTGTCTATTTCTGTGGTTCTAGCTGATTCTAACGGCTATGTGTTTCATAGAATAAAATTTATAGGGGATTCTGAAGTTGACATTGTTAATTAATTAAATTACTTTATTTTGAGGAATTAATATAAGATCTAGGAATTTAAATTTATATATAAGTATGGATTACCACGCAGTAACGGCCGCAACAGTAATGTGTTTTAGAATTAAAATTAAACAATAATAATTTGAACAGCTTCACTAAGGACTTGAATTAGAAGACATTTCTTTATTCTCCTGTTAATCTAGTATAAATTAGTATTATGCGAGTATTACGTTTTTTAATCAATTCGTTTAGTATTAATTCAATAATACCCAAAATAATGAAAAACATGTGAAATTTTTAGAAATCCTTTGAAGTTTAAGAATAAATAGTCATGAACTAAATAACACGTTTTATCAAAAAATAATTATTATGTGTTTACTCCAGATAATAGATATTTTGAGCAAAATTACAATTGCAAAAATTGTTAGACGCATCTATTCTCTTTCTCATTCAATAGATTTTGAAGTAATGTGAGTTACTATATGAACTTTAATTTAAAATATTTAGTGTATTATATAATATAAAGGTGTTAATAAATAAAGTTGATATTAATAAAACTACTATTTTATTGCAAACAAAAAGCCACCGACAATATAATTCTGAAATGATAAATGCGATCTATATTCGCTTCGTTTTAAACAGTCATGATGTTTTATTTTCAAAATTACAATCTCTATTCATCATAAAGATAACAAATTCCCTTACAACAGTAATTCAATTTCGAACATAATTTGACTACATTCATTTGTATTTTAATCGCGCCGAAGAAAGGAACAAACGAAAATTCCGTTATAATTTCTTGAAATGCGCCTTAATTAATACCATACAAATGAAAATATTCCACCTGTGTGGTCCGTAACTGCTATTTAATGACTCGAAGTCATCGAATTTTTACATTTCTCATTTCGTATGCCGCGACTAATTATTTTGGAAATTCGAGAAATTTTAATATTGAGAATGTTCGGTGTCAGTTATTTTTATTGATGTCGTGGGAATGGAAGTATTATCGAAATGCGTTTACAATTAAAACGTTAGAAAGCTTTTTTTGATATAAGCTGTGGCCCGCAGCTGTGAAGGAATGTATCCAATTATATAAAAAAAAATATCAACATTAAAATATAGGGGTTCTTAATTAGACATCTTGTAAATCGAGACCATTATTTTCGGTTACTTAAAATCAAGAACGCTATGGGCAAATCGCAGTTTATAATGAGAATAAACTGTAAATTAAGATTAAACTCGTTTTTAAAATCATCATTTATTAATGCAGAGCTTAATATGAACTAAAATGACTTTTGAGGTATTTTGATGAACATATTTGTTTTAACGATACGCTAAAAAAATAAAATTGGTTGGTATATATAATTAAATTAAATACAAGGGATAGTAGGAAAGTAATATCGTTTGCACCGTTTCAAGCGCTGGCGAATAGAGTGGTCGCTGTTGTTGTATTTCTGCCCTCCGTGTTTACATTGTTCATGAAAAGGTTTCTTGGCTGATAGGCTGCATTTCATTCGTTTGTCACTACTTTATTATTAATTACGGTAAAATTTGAGTAACTTTTCAAACTTTTCAAACATTTTTGCACGTATGATGATACTGAGGCATAATTCAGACTTGATGTGCACTTATGTGGATAAAAATTGGGATATTGTATCGTACCGATGTATAATTGGTAACCAGTAAAATAATCTTTACTACGAACAGCCGCCAAAACTTCCTTTGAAACGGGCGGGAAATTAGAATTAGAGACAACCACGAAAACGGGGAGATCATCTGCAAATCACCGTTGCAAAGTATGCTATTTGCGATGGCTGCAAGTATCCAATTATAATGCTTGTGCGAGTATTAGCTCCACAAAGCAGAGGTTACTGGCACTCAAGGGTACAACAAGGCTGCATTTTTTTTGCGATATACGCGAAAAGGGCTTCAATATTCTGAAATTCAATCATCAATGTTATAGTTGAAGGTCGAAATTGTCTCATTTAAACAGGCAAGTGTATCTCCACAACAAACAACTAAGCAGAATCGCACCGGTGATCAACAAGCGCTCCCGGATTCCTTCGAGCAAATGATTGAGGAATATACCAATCGCATTCAAGGGAAATCCAATTTAATCGTTTACAACTTGCCAGCATCGCGGAATGTGGAGGCTGCTTAACGCCAAGCGGATGACAAAAAAGGGTCGAGGACTTAATCCTGAAGTCGACGGTAGCAAACGCTAATTCAGATTCGCCCCTGAAAATTCTTAAGCAAAAATATCTGTACAATGGTGTCGAACGCTTTTCAGCTGACAAGACCGTCCAGGAACGAGACCATCTTAAATCTGAGGTAGATTCGTCTTAACGAATTCGCTCCATAAGACCATTAAGTACATCCGCGGCTTGCCGAAAATCGTTGTCACACCACCAATAGCAAAAAACTAACGCAACCGGCACCTGCAATTCGGATCTACTATCAAAACAAAGACGCCTTCGCACCAAACTCAATCGCTTCAAAGACGTCACACACCAAACAGATGACCCTGACATCCTGATTTTGACCAATACCTGGCTGAACGACGACTTCTCGGACGCCGAGTTAAGTTTGATCAATTACAATATTTTTCATAGAGACAGAGATCATGTAATTAGACAGGAGGAGGTGGTGCCTTAATTGCGATAAAGAAAACCGTAGTTAGTTCTGCATATACATTAATTCACCGTGATGTCAAACAACTGTTTGATAATATTGGAAGCGATGACTGTAAAATTATAATTGGAACCATCTATCTACCATCAAGATCTTTGGCTGAGCTTTTCCACCATGTGGAGAACGTCGAAAAGCTTATAGAAAACAGCGAAAATAAAATCATTATTGCTGGCGACTGTAACCTCCCTCGTGCGGAATAGCTAAATAGTCAAAGCAACCATCATCTTCGATTCGTTCTGTTTTTTTTTGATCTCATGCAACATAATAACACCCCGAACTCCAACAGCGAATCTTTAAATTTTAAAATCACCTGTGAATTTTTAATTATACTTACTTATAAGTAAACTCAAATTCCTGACATTTAATTTTCAAAATTACGATTTCTCTATGAGCAACTATGACGCGATTTATTATTACTTGAGCTATACTATGGCATTTTATAGACAACAACTTCGAGGTATCAATCAGGATGTTTTATGATGCTTAATGAAATATCATTAACACTTACGTATCATTAGTATTATTAATATCATGTTTGGTACAATAATAAATTAATACAAGATATTACAGCTAAAAGTAGAGCCGACAAAGCGTATAATATGTATAGCAGTACTCAAAACAAAATTGACTTTTCCTTTCTGAGAGCCAAATCAAAAACGCTTCAAAGAGACTGCTATACAAAATACGTGTGTAAAATTAAAGGCTGAATATATTCAGATCCCAAACCGTTTTGGAATTTTACGAACAATAGAAAGAAACGAACAATTTCAGAAGATTGGAATGACATGGTTAACTTTCTGGCAGACTACTTCAAACCCATATATGATAGCAATGTAACTTAGGCAAAACATCGGGCTCAGTTGACCGCGAACGGAAATAATTCCTTCACACATCACTGTACATAATATACTGATATTATATACAGTGATGTTCTGCGTAATTTACTATGACTTAAAGAATCGAAATATCCCGGTCCCGATGGTCTGCCTACAATTTTATTGAAAAACTGTGCCGGCGTGCTGTATAAACTAATTTGCGACTTATTTAGCAGATCGTTTTTTTCAGATATATGTAAAAATGTTTCGTAAAGACTATTCACAAGTCGGGCAGCAAGAATTTAGATTTTCAAATTTATTGTATCTGAGAAAATCTTGCTTTTCATCAATTCTGTTATATTCGATCAGCAGCATTGTTTTGGAAACGGCAAATCTACGATTACTAATACCCAAAAATTATTAGAATCCTTTGATATAGGCTATCAAATAAATATTATTTACACCAATTTTGCTAAGGCTTTGAACATCTATTGTTAGAAGACAAATTTTGGATTCCATGAGCAATTAACTTAATGGTTTAGTGCCTATGTATCACACTGAACGCAATTTGTCAAATAGAAGTATTTATTTCTCTTAAAATTGTTGTGACAACAGGGTTTCCGCAAGGATCGCACCTTGGACATATGGTTTATCATATTCATTCATGATATTCATGTATCTTTCACTCATAGTGCTTTTCTGTTATTCACGGATGACTATAAATTTTATAAAATTATTAAAGATCAGACAGACTATATGTGGTTGCATAATTACTTCGACAATATGGCTACTTGGTGTGCGTCTAACAAGATTAATCTAAATATAGAGAAATGTAAAATACTAGCTTTTATATCTAATTAATAATAAGTGGTTGAATTTCAAATTTGTATTTAATTTAACTCACTAAAATTATTCTTCATCCGAAGAAACGGTGTGGCGAAATAATTGTAGTGAGTTAATTAAAAAATATCAACTATTTGAAATAGATGGTAGCGACCGTTACTATGTGGTAGTTCATTTTAAAAAAGGTTAAATGAAAATAATTTTTAAGTTTTTATACCACTATTTATTGTATAATATACACAAACAAAGTTTACAATATATTATCAATTTTGACACAACTATAGTTTCGACCTTTGCAGGTCATTATCAAGTGTTGAATGAAGAAGAATACAGGGTGTTAACAATTTATAGGTGAGGTATGAATTTTTAATGAACCTAATTAGGACTGAGATTTATTACAATGGATTAACTAAATATGCCGATCGGATTAAGGTGCGGTGTTTTCAGAAGAAGTACATGTCATTATAAGAGCTTAAATAATGGCGAAGAAATTAAATCCGTCTGCTCATTAAGCAGATTAGAATTAATGTTCTTGCTTTGGCGGTATATCTCTAATGACTCCAAAAGATTAAGCCTTTGGCCTTTATTGCAAAAATGTAAAAGTTTTAAATTATCCATATGTGGAAATGAATGATTACACTCTAAGAAATGATTTGAAAAAGAACTTGTTGTATGTCTAAGTCTGAATGCTCTATAATGTTCATTGTATCTCTTTTCAAAACTCCTACCTGTCTGTCCTACATATGTGCTGTTACATTCGGAACATGAAATTTGGTATACTCCCGATTTTTTAATAGATGGAATTTTGTCTTTCGCGTTAAAAAGTATATTTGAAAGTTTGCTCGCTGGTCTAAATACAATTTGATTATTTTGTTTTTTGAAAATATTTGATATTTTATTTGTTACGCGCCCAAAATAAGTGAATGTTGTAAATTTTGTGTTCGTTCTGTCTAAAATATTAGGATAAATATGAGCCCTTGTTGATTTGTACAGTTTTTTGTGAATTAAATTTTGAATAAGATTAACTGGGAAACCATTCTCCGTGGCTATTGATATAATTTTGTCTAGTTCTGTGGTTCTACTTGAATCAGATAGAGGAATTGTGAATGCTCTATGTATCATGGAGTGAAATGCTGCTAACTTATGGGATAGAGGATGATTTGAATTATAAGGAATTGTAGAGTTGACGTTAGTAGGTTTTCTAAATATTTCAAATTTAATTGTATTATTCTGATGAATTAATGTAAGGTCCAAAAAATTGATTTTATTGTCGTTTTCTCTCTCTACTGTGAATTTTATTTTAGGGTGAACACTATTGATTAAATTTAAAAATTGATCTAACTGTTGTGATGTACCACTAAAGCATGCGATAACATCATCTACGTATCTAAACCAAAATGAAATATGTGCTTTTGTGAAATTTGAACTGAACATTTTTTCCCCAATATTTGACATAAAAATTTCTGCTAACAAAGGACTGAGAGGGGATCCCATCGCTAACCCGTTAGTTTGTTGAAAATATTTATTGTCAAATTGCAAGTAATTTTGATTTAATGAAAGTTCTAATGCGTCTAATAATTCTGTTTTTACAATGGGATTAGTGTTGGATTTATCTAAAAGAGTATGTGCTATTTGAAGGCATTCACCTGTGGGGATATTAGAGAACATACTACTAACGTCAAAAGTAACTAATTTTGAGTTCTTGGGTGTAATAATGGATTTTAGTTTTTGGGATAATTCAAGGGAATTTTTGACAGAATATTGAGAAGTGAAATTTGTAATTTTTTTAAAAAGATGATTAATTTTAATTGCTAAGACTCTTGTGGGAGTGTTGATATATGAAACTACTGGCCGAATTGGATTATTGGGTTTATGAGTTTTTATAACTCCATAGAGTCGAGGTGCTAGAGGATTTTTGTTGATAATTTGCAATTTTTCTAATTTGGAAAAGATTATATTAATGTTAGACAATAAACTTTTAATTTGATTTTGAAAGATTGCCGTTGGGTCTTTCTTTAAAATTGTTAAATTTTCGGCTGTTATAAAAGCGTACATTTTATCTAAATAACTTTGTTTTTCTAATATTACTATTGAGTTGGATTTGTCGGCTTTTACAACATTTACAACATTCACTTATTTTGGGCGCGTAACAAATAAAATATCAAATATTTTCAAAAAACAAAATCTTCAAATTGCATTTAGACCAGCGAGCAAACTTTCAAATATACTTTTTAACGTGAAAGACAAAATGCCATCTATTAAAAACCCTACCAATAGGTACAATAGTAATATTGGCTGTTCTCCATTGCACCATATTGAAGATCCACTGGCTTCCTATCAACAGTACAAAACCCATTGACTCTTTAAAACTTTTTTTGCCGATGAATCGATGGAAAAAAATGTAGAAGAGACTAATAATTATACTCGCAATAAAATTAAACAAAAAAACGTATCAAAGCGATCCACGTGGAATACATTACAGTGGCAGAATTTGAGGCCTTTTTAGTAGTTAATCTAAATATGGATACACTAACGGTTAGCCATCTGCAGGAATATTGGTCCCAAAACTTCAATGCCAAAATTCCATTCTTTAGTGCCATATTTAGAAGGAAGTGATTCATGCAAATCTTTTGGATGCTTCATTTGCATGGAACAGATCCAAATGATAAGAGTATTTGGAAGGTTATTATTTAGATTTTTTTGAGAAAAAGTTCAAGGAACATTTTGTTCCATCAACGGAAATTTCAGTGAATGAGTCTGTAGTTGGATTCAAAGACAGAATAAGTTTTTTAACTTATAACCCAAATAAACCAAAAAAGTGTGAAACTGGGATATATGTGTTAGCAGATGCTAATACTGGATACAAATATATTTTACATTTTTCCTTAACGCGAAAGCTTGACAACGGAAAATTTAGTCCTAACCTTTCTATAAGTTCACGAGTTGTACTGCATTTGTGCCAAAATTTACTGGAAGACAATCCTGGCAGTAAAGGATACTCTATAAAGACCGCAGTTTTCCGAGGATAATATATTTGGCTGCAAATCGGGAAACTTACTATTATTGGCCTGGAAAGATAAAGGGGTCATCACTGTAGTTAGTAGTTAGGATGTTTCGGGTACTCAGCCAATAAACAGAAAAGTACGTAGAGAAGTTTTGTTACAGTTACTTACTTCTTACAAGTTATAGAAAACAGATATTCTTTAGCCAACCTGTGATGATTTAACCAAAACATTTCTGTTCAGAGTACTTCTAAGTTGGTTTGCTATGGTGGAGGAGCCGGTGTTACGTTTAGTCCCTAAATATTGTTTTTATAATTCTATTCCCTAGATTTTTAATGTGGTGTAGTGTACTCTAGCTAAATATTCTTAGTAGTTTCAATAAATTATTTTGACACGTTAAGTAATAAAATATTATGTGACCACATTCCGATCCTAGATCAAGGGGTGTATTCAGGGGTTATATTTTAAAATTTCTTATTTAACACATTGAACACATTTACATCAAAACATTTCATCTTGATTGAACATGAAAAAAAAATTCCGAGTTACTATTTAGCTAACTGTCTAAAGTTAACTACGAGTGCAAATGGCAAAATTTCAATGAATATTTTATGTCAGCTATTATAGATTGGTCAATTTATAGCTTACAAATTATAATCAATACATCCATTTCCAAAAACAGTTGTTAGGATGAGATGAGTATGTTATTTTTTCAGTTCTTTTATAAGCTTAATATTAATCAGATGACAGTCACCTCTTTTTCGTCCCTCGATGTTATTTTAATTTCCGTTTCCCATTTTGGAAATTTTTATTTCTTTTTGTTTCTTTTTGCCTATTCATAATTTTTAGAACACAGTCTTAACTGAAAACTATAGGTTTTTCGGCTTCAATCTTACTAATTTTGTCGAGCGAATAATAACGTTTGTTGATTTTACCTACCATTTAGTCTAATAGATATTCATAGTCTGCACAGTTAATCCTATCTATCTTATGTGCGTGTCATATTAAACGAGTTATATCTTCACGAACTCCTGTACTAAGTCTGTGATAAGACTAGTTAGTAAGAATGATATGGGAGCAGTTTAACATTAACCGTATTTATAAACACTTGCTGAAAAATATTGATTTGCTATCTCTTACATCTATTACAGTAATACTAACTGAAGCACGTTACTAATACCGACATCCATTTAATGTTCTCTGAATAACTGGTAGAATAAATGCATTCCATGACAGATAATCACCCATACCACAAAACCTTGAAAGAGAGCAGTATGTCATTGTGTAGAGAGTTGCAAAAGGCGTTTTTCAGAATGCACCCCAACCAATTTGCGACCATCATGAGCCATAAACAAGCTCGAGGTATAATACTAAAATGACTTAATTTTATTGCACATTCCAATTAAACTTATCAGTATTATTTTGTAGAGTTAGAAGTAAGAAAAGCAATGATCTTAACCGAGACATTAAATTCTGTCATAGATCTATTGTGGAAAAAATTGATAATCAATCAATCCTGTCGTTCTGTCACCAATTTCACTTGTTGATAAAAAAACGATCCTTATGCTGGCTGAATAAGACAATGAGTAAAATATTTAACAGTAGTGGTTCGTACGGGATATTTGGGATCCTTATTATTTTATGAATATCTTTACCAATGCAGGAAAATCGTTGCATCACTGCATACCACGTGAGCTTCAACATTATAAACTGATAATCCGGCTCTATATACAGAGTCCATTATAAAAGTAATATAGAAAGATTACGTATCTTAACAGACTTGTGGCAGAGTAATGTAAAGCTGAGATAGCTCAAGACAAATGCTTAAATTTCCAAACGGGCACTTTTGGACATTATGACAATTTTTTTTCACAAATTCTTCTTTCTGTTCCATTATAAGAGTAATGCTTAAAATTCTTTAGTATACTCTCCCCAAGCATCAACGTCCTTGCCATGAACGAAGGCACCCTGAAACTCCTCGATGGAAATATAAATGTTGCTTTTAGATGTTTTCTACGGATTCCCAATGCTTTCCTTTCAGTTCTTTCTTCAATCGGGAAACGAGACATTATCATTGTGGAGCCTGACCGTGTCTTTGATGTCAGTCTTCTTAAAATGTTGAGTTGACAGTTTCTCCTTGTTCCCGGACGCCAAAAGAGGTAATGAGCATCGTTCTGACGTGAGACAATTTTTTTTTTTTTTGGGCATGAAAATGATTTTGTGTGCCACTCGCTGCTCTGCCTTTTTGATTATAATAAAGTAATGGCTTCCATCTCAATCATTTTGATTAATCCACCTATTTTTATCACTTAAGTGAATCTATTTTAGACAATTGTAGACCCTTGGGGGGCTAATGCAGGCTTTTTTAAAATCATTTATTTTATAATACTCTTCAATATCTCTTAAAACTGTCTCAATATTCTACTACACACTACAGTCGACATAGTCTTTGGTTATAATTTAAGCTTAAACATTTTGGTTATTAACAGTTATACAAAATTTTCTTGTCTATCGAACTTATAATTTTAAAATTGCATTTAAATCTATCAAGAGATAAATCTGCAATTACATCGTATAATATAAAAAAGTACAATTTTTTAAACATTTGATGCAGAAATAATTTTGTATTACATACCAATTTAAGTACACGTAAAGAATAATTAAAACAAAACTACAAAAAGTCATTAAAACAAAACTCCGCCAAATTATTAGTAATAACACAATAATTATGTTACCGAGAACCCAACCATATTTCCGATTCTAACACAATTAAAGCAATTACGTCGACAAATTACCTTCAGATGACCAGAAGTATTGTAATCATGTCATTATGTAAGCTTAATTAACATAAATATAATAAGTTGTTGGATAGTTCCGCGGCCGCCAATTATAATTGATGATTATACCGCGAATTTTTATCAATCCATAAAAAAATAATTGTGGTACAAACAAATTACTCAGCTTTTAATCCTTGATTGCGATCACTTGATGATAAAATAGTGATTCATTATGAGCGTGTGTCTTCATCATAGTGTATTTTTGATTATTAATGATGTATTGATAATTCCAGGTGTAAGAATAATGTCTGTTTTGTAGCGAAAACCTATTATTAAATTCATTTTTTGATTGGTGTTTATTGTACGTGCGGTAAAATTTATTTATTTCCTTGTTTTTTATAATAGTGTTAATGTTGTCAATGATTCATTATAATTATTCTTAGTATGTACAATATAACAAAGAGTGGTTATTAATGTTTTGTGTTATTAAAATGTATGTAATTGTGTATCATTGATTACATGGTCAGATATGTTAAGGTTTGTTTCACTTATAAGTAAGCAAATAATATATAAAGACAGTTATATAAATCTATGTAAGATAATACGACTCGAGTTTCGACATTTGATTGTCTTTATCAAGTTAATTATAAGTTAATGAACTTTTAAAATTATACTAACAATTTTGGGGTGAATAAATATACGAGCTAATTGTTTATGAATTATTTTTAAATGGCAGTACAAAATTAAAGAGTTGCATAAATTTATTTCGGTTGGCTTGTTTAGTAGATTTACTCTGTTTAGAAATTTTCATTGACTCCAGGAGGCTAAGCAAAATTTAGAGATTGTTGTTGTTTGCATTTTAGACAATGATCTGAAAATAATTCTTGATTAAGACGAAATGCACGTACGGAAATTCGAGTTGATACACTTCTACCCGTTTGACCTACATATACACCATTACATTCTGAACAACCATTTTGTCAAGAGGATTAATTCTGTCTTTTGTATTGAATAATATATTTGATAATTTTTCAGGAGTTTTAAAGGCTATCTAATGATTCTGTTTAAAGAAATATTTGCTATTTCTTCGCTAGTCAAAAATATGTGAGTGAATATGTTTTTTAATTTAGTGTTCTCAGGTATTTTAAAACTCTTGTGGTTTGATGAGGTTTTTTATTTAGCAAATTTGGTATACGGTTATTTGGGAATCCATTATTGATGGCAATTGAAACTATGTTATTTATTTTCTGTTTGTAGTTAGAGAAATGGAGAAAGGCTAATGTATCATAGAGATATATGCTGCTAGTTTATGTCACACAGTATAATTTGAAGAATAAGTAAGAGTTGAATTAAAGTTAAATCCAAAAATTTGCTTTGTTGTTATATTTTACTTCGAGAGTGGATTTAACTCTAGTGTTGATATTATTTATTAAATTTAAAAATTCATTTAGTTATAGGTTGTTGAAAAAATTCACTTGGTTTGTTTCACTAAATTGTTTATTTTATATTCGACTAGTTTCGGCACTGGGCCATTATCAAAAGTGAATTTTTTCAACAATCTAGTATTAACATAATGTTTCACCAAGTGAAAAAAGAGAATAAAATACAAGATATATTGATTAAATTGACGTAATATACCGTTGAAGCAATCGATAACGCATATCTGCACCAAACAAAAATATGCTTTTTAGCAAAATCTAATTTTTTTTGGCAGAAACACCATGGGTTGATAGCCGTAATAAAAATCAATTACGATTATATTGTAAATAACGAATGTATTCAATAATAAATGAAGATGTTTGTCTCTTTCTAATTTTTTTAATATTTGCCATGAATAAAAATGGACTGAACGGAGATCCCATTGGTACTCCTATGGTTTCTTGATAACATTTATCATTAAAAAATATCATAAACCATGTTTCGCTTATTAAATTTATTTATGTCCTTTAAAATAGATTAAAAACTACAACCACGTTACAGAACGGAATCCAAGAAACTGATCTGCCCAAGGTATAAATCAACTGATATTTAAAATGCCCTGCTGTCCGAGACGTGTCCGAATTAGTTCCAGGCAAAGGGTACGACAAAAACTAGTTCCACAGCGCATCACATATCTATGCTAAAGGTGATATTTAATTACTTAGAAGATTCAATAACCGGCAATGAAATGAAACGTGATCATAAAACTCAGTCGTAACTGACTGATGTCAAGGACTCGCCTGGCACTTCGTGTCTGTGGTGGAGAGGAGCAGAACTGAAAAGAATTGAATTCTGCTCGGCGAGACCGGAGACGGCACGACCGAGCTGAGCGCGGTGGTGGTTCGATGATGGTTCGATGGTCCATGATGATGATGATGAGAGAGGACCATTGTCTATTGTACGACGGTTCCCGTTTTTACTTACATCACTGCATGACTTTGTCGAGCTGAATCATTCTTTCCTCGTTCGGAATTTTTCGGGCGTATTGTATTCCGATTCGACCGTGGATCCTGCTATATGAAGGTCGGGTTGAAATTTTCGATTTGCTATCCTAAATAATATATTTCTAATCTTATTAAGATACTAATTGCGAATATTTAAAAATTAATATTATATCTCCTGAAATGTGATTAGAAAGATTATATATTATTGCTCATTTATTGATAATACTGGAATTATAATTTGTTACAAAATTTAAAAAAAATATGCAAATTGTATTATAAGCAATCATCAAAAATATTTCGTTTTTGGTATATGTTTCCAGATTCTGTTTGTTTTAACAACCGAATATACTGCGCTAAATAATTTAATATTTTGGGTTAAATATTTATGAAAATCACCAGACGTATTATATTATATTAATTGCAACTAGTGTGGGATTACCTAACAGTAGAAATTTTAGCGCTATAATGTAAGTTCTATATTTGTTGAATTTGATTCCAATATTAGAAAACACAATAAAATTTATTCAATATGCTAAGGATATTTACATTTAAATACAAAACCAAAATCAACAACACTTTAGAAGATTTATAATTATATAGATAGACACTTGCTTTCGAACGTAGTACCCGTTCATCCAATTGTTCCAATAAATTGCATTTACAATTGGCTATAAAATCAAAATTAATATTATAATAATAATAATATTTATTTACGGAAAATCCATTTTTACAAGAATTACAAAAAAATAATATAATAAAAATTCAAAAACACATAAAATCAAACCAAAAATTAAGTAATATTCTAAAAAATTATAATAAAAATAAGATATAAACTTAATATTTATAAATTAGCATATACTTATCCGCTTAAGTTTACGCATAAATTGTGTGTGCGATTTAACAAATAGATCAAAATTTAAATTTAGCGATAATGCATTAGTTTAGTTTAGTTTAGTTTATTTACGGATTATCCTTTTTACAATGTATATATAACAGATTTAAAATTGCGCACAAATACAAAATATATAACATACATTAACAAAAATTAGACTAACTGTAAATCAAAATAATAATAATAAACAATAAACAATCAGCACAACTATGCTAATAATAATAGATATATGAATACATTATTGAAAGATTACATGTAATATAAGGAATAATACGAGTAAAATAAAAATTATTTATCAATATGAGAGAGGCAGATACGGCGCAGACTAGATTTAAACAATGAGGCAGAATGTGAAAATAATTTAAAATTGATATCATTTTGCAATGTATTTGCATAGCGCATAAGTCTGTCGATAGGACTATACATACCATATTTTGTGGGATGAAAGGGTAAGCGAAATAACGGCTTGTGTCTACAATTAATACGACGTGGAACATTAACATTTAACTTAAAAACTAATTCCGCACTATCAATAAACCCATTGACTAGCTTATGCAGAAAACATAAATCCAGCAGAGTTCTTCTGTCATGTAATGACAGTATATTAAGCTGGCTAACCATAGTGCTATGGCTAAATTTGATAGTAAGCCCGCCCATTTTACGGTAAGTAAGTCGTAAAAATCTACTTTGAACAGATTCAAGTCGTTGAATGGCAGTCTGTGAATACGGTGACCATACAATAGATGCATATTCTGCATGAGGACGAACAAGCGCCAGGTATAAAATTTTCACGGTAGTGATGCTAAAACCGGATGTGAATCTATTCACAAAACCCAGCATTTTTAGCGATGAATTACATACATTGTTGATATGTTTATTGAAGTTAAGATTGGATGTGAACAACACACCCAAGTCTTTTATTTCCGTTGTTGACGTTAATGGATTATTATTGACAGTATAAGAAAATGCTATACTCTTACTTCAACAAAATGATATATGGTAACACTTGTTTATATTTAAGTGTAAATTATTATGAATGCACCATTCTGCAACGCTGTCCAAATCTGACTGGAGTAAATGTTGATCTTCGACCGAGCATATCTCACGAAATATCTTAAGATCATCTGCGTATAGTAGAAACTTGCTATATTTAATCCTCGTACTGATGTCATTAATAAATAGCAAACATAATATGGGCCCGCAGTGAGATCCCTGAGGAACACCCGAAGTAACATTAATACATTTAGATAAATGTGACCCAATACGAACACATTGTGTTCTATTTGATAAATAACTTGCAAGCCAATCCATTGGCAAATCACCCATACCCATAGCTTTCAACTTACTTAATAAAATATTATGCTGAACTCGGTCGAACGCTTTGGAAAAATCGGTATAAATTGAGTCAATTTGCACACCCTTTTCCAAAGCATCCAACAAAAGTGACTTATATATGATTAAGTTGGTCACGGTAGAACGACCTTTAACAAATCCATGTTGTTCTTCAACATGCTGAGATATCAAGTAGTCTAGTATCTTAGGGATTACCGATTGGATACATATACCTCTATAATTTGTTATATCCGATCTACATCCACTTTTAAATATAGGTACTAAAAAACTACGCTTCCACAACTCGGGAAATATTCCTGTATTAACTGACGTTGTAAAAATAACATGGATCGGCTTTGAAAGTGTACAAACACATCGAGAAATATTCAGGTATTCCGTCAGGGCCTACATTTAATGAATCAGAGAAGGATAAAATTGATTTAAATTGATACATGTATTCATATTAGTAAAATCATTGTAAGTATTATTATTCGAATTACTATAGACGGACGAAAAGTGTGATGCAAACAAATTTATTGATTCATTCAAATTATTTCCAGCTTCACTGTTTAAAAACATATGCTCGGGTAAGCCATTGGTTTTACGGCAACTATTTACGTGATTCCAAAAAAGGTTACAATTTACACTGATATCCCTTTCCAATCCTTGAATATAATTTTTGTGTAGGGTATTATTAAGTATCTCACACTCAGATCGCAATCTTTTGAAAATATCATAATCAGATTGCGAGCCACTACATTTATAAACTTTATGTGCAGCCTTTTTTGATTTAATTAATGTTATTAATTTATTGTTGAACCACGTTGGGTATTTATGTCGCTTTACATATTTTACTGGTATAAATCTGTTAAAACAATAATATAAAATATTGTTAAAATCATTAACATATGCGTCAGCGTTCGATTTATAGAATACACTATCCCAATCAATTGAAGCCAAAAAATTATTGATTCCAGCATAATCCCCTGATTTAAAATCATAAATCCAATCATGCTCTGAATTGATAAATTTAATAGGTGTTAGGGGCAAGCTTACACAGTATTGGATGTAATGAAAGCTAGAACGACACAAAACATCACATGCGCGGTACACAGTAAGATTCAAAGCATTCGTAAACACCAAGTCTAAAAACACTCCTCTTTCGTTGGGTATTTTATTCACTTGCAGCATATGATGGTAGTTGAGTACACTTGCTAAAACCTCCGCTGGCGGGCATTCATTTCTAATATTAAGTACATCATTTGATTGGTCCCACGACGCATTGGGTAGATTAAAGTCACCACAGATGATATATTTGCAAGTGGGATACCTGGAGCAGACGTTATCAATATCATTTGCGATGGTAGTATATAGTTCAATAGCAGAAGCCGGAGGTGTATATATCGACCCGATAATATGATCATCAGCAATCTTAACAAATAGTTGTTCCGCTGTGACACTGCACTCGATTAAATTACTTGCAAAATCATTTTTGATAGCAATCAAAACACCCCCACCTTTAGTTTTTGAGCTATTGGCGCTGTTTCTGTCAGTTCTATAGATATTGAAATTATGAAGAGCCCAATTCAGCATCCGTGACCGATTCATCTAACCATGTTTCTACTAAAACGACAACATCATAAATAGAGGTTTGAAGGTTCAACATAAATGATTTTATTTTGCCTTTAAGGCCGCCTACATTTTGGAAATAGATGTTTAGTTTTTTGGGTCCGAAGATTTCACAATTGATGGATGTCCGTTCATATACTTAATAGTTATATCCATTTCGCCCTCATTTCTTGTGAGTTCTTCTCTATTTTTTTTAAATGCTCTGACGGTCTTCAACTTCACGAATAATGTCAGCTTTAGTTGTTAAATCTGATAGAGAGTTGTGCGAAATATTAGTAGCAGTTGCAGCAGAAGTCTCAAGCTTTGTTATTCTCGCATTAAGAGATTTTATTTCATCTTTTAAATCTTTTAGCGCAGTGTGCACTTCATCTCTAAACAAAGGCAAAAATTCATTTCGAAATAACAACCGAATAGTATCAATGATAGATGGATCTGATGTAGCCCCGTGCGATTTTCCATTAGCAGATACATCACGCAATTTTTCATTGTTTTCTTGTGTATGTGCTGAATTAGTTACATCATGCGGTGTATTAGTGCATAAATGACAAACCCATTTTTATTTACTACTAAGTAAAAACGTAATTTCATTATCACTTAAATGCGAGCAACGAATATGAATTGATTTGCCGCATTTACCACGACATTTTAAGTAAGGCGTGTTAGGAGTTATTCCCTGATCACAAATTCCACACCTAAAAACCATATTGTAATAAACGAAAACAAAAACAATTTAGGAATATAACGTAGGAATTTACACACTTCACACCAGTGAGGGCCGTCACGGTGACTAACAAATTAAACAACACAAAACTGGCCCGATGGAAAGGATACAAAAGAAAACAAAGGAAATAATAAAATAAACAAGCCTGTCCGGGGTTCGAACGCACGCTAATTGTAAGTGTTCAAAGTGGCCTAAGCGATACTGCCGCTGCTCCACTAGGCGAATAGGAATTTGTAAATGTAAACGGTACTTGCAGTAGGATCGTGTTAAAAATCGAAAATTGTGAACTTATTTACTTTATAGGTTATGAAGTGAAGTAAATATATTAATTTAATAATTTATATTAATAATTGAACTATATAAGTAAACACTGCCACAAGAACGAAAGTAACACTTACAGTTGCCACAAGCACTAATGATGATAATTTTCTATTTCAAAAACCGGCCAAAAATAAATTTTCAAAATTGCACGATACACTTAACCTCACGTACACTTCAATCAATAGTGTCACTGTCTGAGACTGTCCCGGGGGAATCTGCGTCTTATCACAGGTATCCTTACGGGTCACTGTCAGCTAAGGAAACATTTATTATAGGTCTGATGGAATCCCCCATATGTAGTGCATATATGAATAAGACGAGGACGAGACAGTGGAGCATGTGTTAACCACGTGCCCAGCTCTCGCCTACCTTAGAGAGTCCATGCTAGGGAAGCTCTGGCCGAACATGGCCAATATTAGGGAAACCCCTCCAAGCGTTGTACTGTCCTTTGCTCGTCACCTTGAGTGGCTAAATGAGTGATAGAACAACGGAGGGCTGTCCTAGTTAGGGGGACACAGCGGGCCTAGTGAGGCCTAGGTGCTCTGGTCAATGATTTGATCACCCTTGGAAAACTCAAGCCGCACCCAGATAGAGTTAAAAAAATTATAACGTCAGGAAATACAAAGAACTCAAACAATCGTCGATTTAGTAGGTTCACCCCCGAAGAAAAACAATTATTACTACTAAAATGGACTTTGCAATTAAATCGGCGGTTGAAAAATATGAAAAATATGAAACGAAGGGATTGTGAAGTTGAGATTTCAACCATTATTAATTCTAAATTTGAAACGGAGATAGATTCATTGAAGATTGTCGTATGTTACCAAGTTAAGCAAATAGTGCGCACCAAAAATTTGAACACAAAACGACACCAAGCCATTTGTGTTACTTTGACTAAAATCCGTGATAAAATTTTTAATAATAAATCTGTTTTAAAAGGAAGTGGAATTGTAATATGTGAAGAGCTAACTGCCAAGAGAACGAATTTACTCAGAAGATTTTTATTAATAATAAAAAGGAATAGGAGCAGGTATATACGGTACGTAAACCGAGACAAAGATTTCTGTCAGTCTCACCAAGGAAACCACGGTGTTCCAAGCAGAGGCGATAGCTCTTCACCACTGCACAAGAGAAATAGCAAGACAAGGCACCAAAAGTAGGTCAATTGCTATATTCTCCGACAGCCAGGCGCTACTAAGAGCACTAAGCACCACACAGGTCCAATCTAAGCTAGCGTGGGACTGTATATGTGCTCTTAATGAACTTGGCAGTCACTAAAAAGTAACAATCACATGGGTCCCAGAACACGGAGGACATCCGGGGAATGACAAAGCAGACGAACTGGCCAAACAAGGCTCGTCAAAGGCAGTAATTAGCCCGGAACCCTCCTGCAGAATCTTCAAAACCACAGTCAAACAAACCATAAAAAAATGGGTGGAGACAGAGGCCCAATCCTGGTGGACGAACTCACCAGGACAAAGACTGGCGAAACAGTTCTTTACGAAACAATCGCCAAAATTCAAGACCGAACTTCTGAACTAAGACAGGACAATGGTCAAAACAGTAGTAAGTCTGATGACAGGACACTGCAAGCTCAACAAACATATGAGCAAATAGGCCTCGTGGAATAAGCACCATGCACATTCTGCTTAGAGGAAGAAGAGGACTCGTTCCATATCCTATGAGATTGCGAGGGCCTAGCAAGGATTAGATATCAAAAGCTGGGCACTACGAACCCAAGCGGGGAGACCTATACCCAAGCCCCTCTGGCAGGGCTAATAGCACTCATCAAAGAGGCAAAGCTAGAGCTGGTTATCTGAGATAAATCGGGATCCACAACAAAAAAAGGTCGCGGTTGAACATGTGCTGGTGCCACCCATATAACATATACATCTACATCTGTCGTATACAGACCGCCACGGGGAAATTTTGATTTGATTACTATGAAAATATAATGTGTGACTATACTATTGAATCTGAAGACATTATTTGTATAGGACATTTTAATATAGATTTTCTAAAGCATAACAATACTTCAACAAAGTAACTTGAATCCCTATTTCGTTCTTTAACCTTGAAACAAATTATTGACACACCTACACATATTACTAGCTCTAGTGAGTCACTAATAGACCTAATTATACTTAATAAAACTTTTGTTACAATTGACACTTCCTGAATGTCATTAGATTTTAAAATGATACTAATAACTATATCAATGTTCGGGATTTTAATAATTTTAACTATGACGCAACTCAATGGTTTCATATATATATGTGATATCAATAACGTTAATGATAAATTAATGTTTTTAAATAACGTCATTCTAAATTTATTGACATCCATGCTCCTTATAAAACATTTGCCAGTAATGGTCAGTCAAAACCTTGGATTACACATAATATTCTAAAGAAGATAAATATTAGAGATAAAGCATTAAGCAAATATTAAAAAAAAACTAAAAAAGTAAGTATAGCAATTCGAAATATAATAAAAGCTTTGTTGCATATACAGTTAGCCTAAATAAAAGTAATAAAAATAAATTATGGAAAGATTTAAAAAGAACCTAAGTGCCTACTAAACGAAAATAAGTACTATTCCTGATCATCTTAATGATGTAAATAGAATCAATTTGCATTTTGTATCATCTGAAGTTCAACATACTCCGGATACCAATATTTATAATTTTTACAATACTGCTAATAATTATCACGATAACATCAAATTTCCATTTTCTATGGTAAAAGAATATATCTCTAATTCAAAATGAACCGTTGCAAGGTGATATTGACAATATTAGTTCTAAAATGATCAAAAATTGTTGCTCTTTTTTAATTTCTTAAATTACTCATCATCATTAATGAAAGAATTTCTTCTAGTATTTTTTTCGATGCATGAAAATAATCTATAATTATTTCAATTCCAAAAAGAAATAATACACAAATATTGAATTTTATCATTTTTGTCAAAAAATTCAAGAATATTTAACACTGTACAGAATTTTTACAGAATTTCAATCAGGATTTTATTTCTCCTATTGCTGCACAAAGGCCTTATTAAAAATTGCCGATGATTTATTAAATAATTGGATAATAATAAAGTATCTGTTTTAATTTTACTCGACTATAGTAAGGCCTTCGACAATGTTAATGTTGCGACTGTGTAAGACAACTGTTCTGATAAGATTTGTCAATCCCGCATAAAAATAATTCAAAACTCATATGAACTCGAGCCTTTCCATGTACAATCAAAATTTTTGTAAGAAAGTATTGTTATGTACGTAATTTGAACTTCATTTTGTAAGTACATTGGATAAATAACTGTTCATCCTTATATTAATAAACTTAATTGGCTTATAATGAACAAACGTATAATTTTAAACATTGCATGTCAATTTTATAAAATTATTATTACAAAATCTCCTCTTTATCTATTTAATAAACTTAGCTTCCGTACTGACATTCACAATATAAATATTCGGCGAATGGATGCCTTAACCATACCATCACATCGTTTAGAATTGTATAAAAGAAGTTATAGCTAAAATGTATCTTACTATTATAATAAATTTAATTTTGGATATACCATGTTATTTTCATTTTAAAAAATAAGTTGTTGATGGAACTACAGAATTTCAATTATTTTTCTTTTCATTTTTGAACATGTTAATTGTTATTTCTAGCAAATAAATTCTAATTTAATTATTGTCTTTATTATATATTCTTTGATTTGTTTTTTGTTACTTAGTCTTATATTGTACTGGAATAGATTTATAGTTCTTTTTTTATTATAATATATAAGAGCATTTATACTTACCTGTGGTCTAGAGAAAGTATCAGCAGTATTGGATGTTATGTATGTTCGGATATGTATGCATTTGATACACCAGCTGATCTAGATCGTTATTTATATATTGTTCATATTACATTTCTATTTCTGATTGTTTGTTTGGTATTTATATTATTTTAAGTTAAAAAATAAAGATATATTATTATTATTATTGAAAAGCCATTAGGTTTATAATATGCATAAAATTTGTTAGAGCTCGTTTGTAGACAGTAAATTACTATATCAGAGATTTCTTAGGTGGGTTGCCTTTTATATTTCGGGAATAGACGATCAAGATGCTAATCTGATAGTCGACGTCGATCAATAAATAAAATTAGTTGTTATTATTATTTCACAAAGAGTACATCGTTGAATTTAATTCTACTTTTGCCAATAAATTTTCTAAAGGTCGTCCAAAATCGGATGTTGTTCTAGAAAACGGTGATGCTATACGTGAATTGATTCTGAAAGATCGTCATTGCGAGCCTGAGGAATCCTTGGGTGTTAGTGGGACCAGCGTACATTCAATATTGTATGAATATTTCATAACTTAAAAATCGCTTAAAAATGCTCAAGAAATCTCTATGACATCGTGGCAGGTTATATAGATATATGTGTATGAGCGTGGAAGTAAACAGCAGTTGACATTCAAGATGAACCAAATCTAATAAAAGTTATTGGCGCAAGAAGCATTTCGAAGCACATGATCCCTTATTTTTTGGAAAAACGTACATATGGCAATTGTACAAGTAGTGTAATGTTGAACCGTCAATGTGATGGGTCACAAGCGTAAAAGCACTTAATGCCCTTTCCTTATTTCCGCAAAATAAAAATATGTTATGGGTTTTCCGACGCCTGAAAAAGCGGCGGTTCAAAATGCATGTTTTAGAGGTACCTCAATTGGAGTGAAAAATTTGCTTCAAAAATTGCCTCAAGCGCATGCAAAAGTATATTGATCTTCGTGGGGAATATTCGGAAAAACTCATATACGATGATTATTTCTTTTGGTTTGTTTAAAAGGCAACGCTTTTATACAGGGTGTCCCGTTAATGCGGGGAAATGGCTGGACCATAGATTCCTGGGGTCAAAATATGATGATTTAACACAACTTATCTATATCCAAAAATTTACGGTTAAGCCGGAATTTGTCTTCAAAGTTTCAAAATTTTTTATTTCTTTTGTTTATAACATTTGAATGCTTTATTCGATTTGAATGAAATTAATTATTAATAACTACCTTAGTATAATACATCATTTAAGTTATTATGGACATTAGTGATTAACAGGAAATATAGAAAACAGTAGTACCACCACTTAAAAACTAAAATATTTTTTTATTAGTGCATCCAATAAAAACTATAAAAATACTGCTTGAAAGAGAATTTGATTTTAAAACTTTTTTGTCTCTTAATAAAATTTGATATCTTGTACGGTTTTCGCACAAAAAAATAAAATATATTTTTTTTATCTAGTAAAAACAAAATCTAGTTTTCCATCAAATCGAAAATATATGTTTTTCGTGGCCGTCTTTGTTTAAAAAATGTAAATTATGTAAAATAATAATTACTGAGTGTCTTTAAATCATTTATTGTTAACTTTATTATAGTTCATAAATATTCACATTTGCAGCAAACAGATTTCTTGCTTGTATTAGGATTTTGCGAAAAAAATTGTTTAAAAAGTGTTAGATGTTGTTTTAATTTATTGTATCAATTAATATTATTTAATTTTTATTCAATTGAATAAGTTGATTTACTTATTAACGAGTGCAAATCTGCATACTATATTCATATTTTATTTTTTTGTGCAAAAACCGTAAAAGATATCAAATATTATTAAGAAACAAAAAAGTTTTAAAATTAATTGGTCTTTCAAGAAATATTTTTTTAGCTTTTATTGGATGCACCAATAAAAAAATATTTTAGTTTTTAAGTGGTGGTACTACTGTTTTTTATACTTCCTGTCAATCACTAATCACCATAATAACTGAAATGATGTATTATATTATGGTAGTTATTAATAATAAATTTCATTCAAATCGAATAAAGCGTTCAATTGTTATAAACAAAAGAAATTAAAAAAATTGAAACTTTGAAGACAAATTCCGGCTTAACCATACATTTTTGGATATAGATAAGTTGTGTTAAATCATCATATTTTGACCCCAGGAATATATGGCCCAGCCATTTCCCCACATTAACGGGACACCCTGTATATGCTCTAGAGTGGAAAAGAGACTAAATATACTCAAAATGTCATCTTCCTATAATTCTGGCTCTGGTTCATATACCTGAATATGTTTACTTATGTATACGTTCCATAATTAATTACGGATGCATTATTTCTAGCAATACTAGCAAGTGTCATCTTAAAAAAACAACACAATACAATATAAATGTATAAGATTGTGCAATGGGGTACTTCGTAGCACCCCAATTAATTATTTGCTCGCTGAAACTAATGAGAGGCCATTCTTTAATTGCTGAAAAAACTAGAAGACAAATTTTTATTCAAATTATTTCAAAGAAAGTCAAAATTAGAACTAAGTGTCCTCCTGTATGCTAAAACGGATCTTTACAAATCTAACAAAATCTCAATGTATAAATTACCGCATGATAATTAACGTAACGTAACGTAATTAATCTAAAAATATCTCTTTTTCTGACTACAAAGATATAATGAATGCTAATTTCCTAGATGGTGTCAATAACAAATGGCCAAATCCATACAAATATATACCTCATTTTGAAGGTTTATATGACTGTGCGTTTTATGATCCTCAAAAGGGTAACGAAAATTTTACCTTCCTAAATAATGCTACCCTAGTATACACTTCAGCACCAACAGGAATTTCGGAAGCTCTCAAGTATTCAAATAATATCGATATATCAGCATTTTCTATTATATTAATATTAACAGATTGTAGAAGTGTTGATGACTTTCCTCTAACTTAAACGTAATCGCAAGCAAAAATTTAACAGCTGGTTTATGCATTTGATAAAAAGTAATCTCTCATTTGGGTTAAAGGGGACTCTGGTATCATGAATAATGAAATAGTTGATTCTCCAGCGAAACAGGAATTGTATTGTACTAACAATTTGAATTATTAAGTGACATTCACTGATATATTTAATTAATTAAATAAAAAAATCGATCCTGATTTTTTCTATTTTATCAGAAAATAAATTACTGGAATTTTTAAAAGAACATTTGCGTAGTAATTCCATTTAGACTTTGGATTTTGACTTCTCCTTGAATATTTTGTCTAAATTGTCCGTATATAATTGACTCAATAATCTGTATAGATAAATGGTGTACCATTTTCTATTATTTATTAATTTATGTTTACAACAGTTTTACATACGTCAGCACATAATTATTGATAAAAATAATATAATTGTCTTAAAACGTAAATAACAGAAATACAAAACGTATGTTGG
The DNA here is from genome assembly GCA_963969525.1 of Ontholestes murinus. Classification (NCBI taxonomy): domain Eukaryota; kingdom Metazoa; phylum Arthropoda; class Insecta; order Coleoptera; family Staphylinidae; genus Ontholestes; species Ontholestes murinus. The sequence continues at coordinate 54,379,101 of OZ018389.1, read as the reverse complement.
CAAAGAGATTTACCTCAAAACAAAACCAATTTAGTATAATTAATAAAAGTGCTTTATTATCGAAACAAAAGTCGATAATGGCAAGTGGAGTTGCCGAAACTAGTCAACATAATAAAAAAACATAGTGTTATACAAAGTTAAAGTGTTTTATTAAGTAATCAAACATGTATAACGAAGTAGAAGCTTCTTACATTAACAATAGAACCAATTTATGTTGATGATGACGATGATTTGATAAATATTTAAATTGAAACTAGAATGATGAATAGTAAGATAATTCTAAAGGTAAAATATTTATATGAATGAGAAAATAAAAATATAAATAAAAAGGTATGTCGAATAAAATCAAACTTAGAGATTCGGGTCACCATGGGTGTCCGACACCATTTGCCATTCGGCCATTTGCCAATTAATGGCGCCGGTGGCGATCATTTTAAGTAACAAGCTCTTTTACATGCACACACAAATAACACGGCGGAAGGACCACATGATCGATACCCAAACACTACTACTACTACACTTAACTTTTATAAAACAGCGTTTAGAACTAGAAATTTAATCTTTATTCTCTGCACATATTAAGGGGCACTTTTATTCAAATTAATATAAGGTTTATTTGGGCATTTGAAGGCAAAGTAGCTTATTTCTGTGCGGGATTAACTCAATTTTAATATATGTTTGTCAATATTGTGGCATATTTAGAATATTTATTGGGAAATTGCCTAAGATATAATACGCACTGTAGTGACGACATAATATTTTGTTTTTAATTTCCTTAATACAAATTTATTTTGTTATTTCGAGCATGGTTACATTTTGTACAAATATATTAATGATATATTCCCAACATTAAAGAAAAAACATACATAACACCAGGCTAAGGGGGGAGTTCACACTTGCATATGATGTACCACTTAAACCCACAAGTATCCTGAGGGCACTATGTTAAAGTACTTCTACTTGAGGAATAACTTTAAGCAAGAGACAATATCTTAGTCGAGATTAAATAAGACCTTAATAGGCACTTTTAAAAACTTTCGCACCTGTTTTGCAATACATACAAACTTCACAAACACTAAATATTCGTTGCCACTTACTTAGCTAATTTATTACCATGTTGCTCCCAATTTAAGTGGGAATTAATTTGCAAGAAATAATGACTTACATTTATATATTTAAAGATGTATTTTTTATTTTATTATTATTAAGAAGTAACTTATTATTGGAGCATTGCAATATTATTATTTTTCCACAAATAAAATTAATTTTAATTTATAAATATAAAGGTAGTGCAGGTCTTAAGATGGAAGATCCTTGAGGTACCTTACAATTTACTGGTAAATATTATATAAACTTGAGGTTGAATTTTCAGGTTAAATTTGAAAAGTACTTAAGTTTTTTTTAGAAAAAGTATTAACCAATCGTTTAAAAATTTCGTAAAGAATTTCGTATTGAACACCATTGATATATACTAGTGAATTTATGGTAGTCAATACTATATTAAACAAAAGTACAGAAGATATCTGTAAAAAAAAACTAGGAAAAGAAATGTTTTCGGATAGAGGTAATGCGGTCGTAATTATAAACCATATAATTAAAGATCAAAACAGTAATAAACTAGAAACGAACAATTCACAAATCCGGTAAGAAATATAGATCAATATAATATTGGTCTATACTTTTTACCAATTTTGTGAAATTAGTTAAGATAATGGAAATTAGGAATTTGTGAATTGTTCGATTTTAGTTTGCTAATGTTTTAATTAAATACGAAATAGCTAAATTATTGGATAAGGAATTCAAATAATTCAAGGTTAATAATAACTTTTCTATAAAACCCAACCTAAATTCAGCAATCAAGTACAGATCAAATTCAAATTAGCATATCTTTAATATCCTTTACAGAATTACTTTTCCCAAGTATCCCGATCAATTGTACATTAGAGATTCTGTAAAAGTTGTTGGACTTTTGCCAAAAATAATTCATATCTTGATCTTACCGAAATGGCCATGAATAGAAATGCTTTTGAATTTAACGATATCTCTTACCGAGAAACGTTCGGCATTTATATGGTTTTACTGAAAATTCAAAATTTATTCATTTTGACAGCCCTTTTTCTATTCTAGCATTAATTTCACTTATGAACTCGAATCAATTAATCATCAATTAATTTTGCCGTAAAGCAACTAACACCTCCATTTATATTGATTGGAGTTCATACTACCAGTTTAAAGACAAACTTGCCGTCGCCAATAGTATGATTTTCAGACCCATCAAGTTTAATCTTTCGTTAAACAATAGTCAAAGAGAACCGGATTTCATCATTGAAAATTTATTAACCTAATTTAACGTCAGAATTATCCAATACATCGAAAGAGTGGACTGTTAATATTTTAGTTAGAGTATACGACACCACAGTTAATTAATATGCTACGGAGATAAGAATAAGCTAATATTAGAATCCATGTTATACCCTAATTTAAACGCATATACTTTTTAATTATTTGTCGTGAATATTTTCTAGTAAAGTAGTTTGAGTAGATGACTATACATAGGACGAGTATTACAAGTGGTAACGCACCTAAGCAAAATATACAAATTTGAATTCTGCTAGTGATAAGCCGATAGCTCTTAACATTTTTAAAGATGGATTACAATATGAATGAATGTTATGCCCAAATATACAGTTACGTTTAATTGCTTCAAATAGCTACCATTTGACAACGGCTGTTATATCATTTGCAATAATTTAGAATCATCAATTTGTAATTTCTTTTAAAAGTTTAAGATCGGTAAAAAGAAAAAATAAGGGGTTCCCTATGATTTGAGAAATATGATTTATTAACAGTAAAATTAATAATGTAATATAATTTACCTTCTGCAGAATACCTGAGGGGACTTAAATAACGTTAGATAGGAAGGTTTTTAATTTTGACAAACTGTAAACGATTAATTAGATAGCTGCTAACCCAACACCATAACATCAGCATAGAATCCTAGAACTAATCATTTTGCAATAAAAGCCTCATGGTTGACACAATCAAAAGCTACTTTATTAAAGCGTTTGTAGTAAGTAACAGAATTAATTGAAGGGTTGGCTTTGCAGACTTTAAGAATACATGTACTAATAAATTTAAAAATACGAAAATAATTCGGGAATCTACAACAGTAAGTCTTACTAAGACTACAAAACAAATTAGTAAAACTCACTGTAAATAAGACTCACTCACGAATTGTTTTCATATTTTTAAATTTATTATTTAATTTTCTACAACGAACTAAAGGATTTTAATACATTTTATAATACATGTACTAAATGACAAAAGGTTTGTTGGCACTGGGTGAGTAAGGAAACCATGTTATTTTACAAAACAAAACAAAGTATATCCTTGTACATCAAATTTTTCGAAAACCTTGCACTAATCTGCAATATTAATAATAGTATTTATTCCCAATCGATTAGTAAACCTAATTATAAGGAATACAAAAATTTTACGTAAATTGAAACATAAATACTTAAAAATAATATAAACATATAAAGTAATAGGGTTCATAAAATTATACTTAATATTATATTAAACAAGAGAATTATAAATAAATAAACATTCAAAATTTACAATAATTCTTTTAAAATGGCGGAAAACAGGTTCGTGCTGTCACTAAAAATGTTCACAGAATGGTAAATAGAAGGTTTTTTGCATCGAGGCTTGTGGTGAATTAATGTTTGCGTCGGTCTTGCATATGTTGTAGGAAAATATGGTGCATTTTTAAAATTTTTTTTGGTACGTAGAAATTGATGCATGCCAGGAGTTCCGGACATTTGTAATTTACCAATTTATATAAATAATCTAATTTGGAAATGTTTCAGCGTGTGGATAATTTAGAGAATTCAAAAAACGTAAGAAGGTCGCTATACGAAACAGTATAATCTGGATATACTTACATCATCTTTTAGAACAGATAATGTAAACATTATTTTGTATCTTCTCTAGAAAGGAAACATGTATTTGATCATATGATGACCAAATCTGACTACAATATTTCAGTTTGGAACAAATACATAATATAGCAGTTTAAGCACAACTGGGTTTTCAGAAAAACGACTGGAACATTTAATAAAACCTAACATCTTGTACGACTTAGAATACATAGATCTAATGTGATTTGTGAGTGTTAACTCGCAATCAAAAGTGACTCCAAGATCCTTGATATTTACGCACATCTCTAGAGGAATACCTATCAAGTTATAAACGTATATTACTGGAGATTTCTTACGAGTGAAGGTCCCTTTTATAATTTGTGCAGTCGTTTAGGTCCTTAGTGCTATAAAATATTTTCACATGATCAGCATACATCAATACATTGGATGAAATTTCAGTCACTACACCATTAATAAACATAATAATCAGTAGAGGACCTAGGTTTGGCCCCTGAGGTACCCCAGTAGTTGGCAAGAACCTGTATGATTGGTATTCTTTATATTCTAGTAAATATGATTTTATGAATTCTGGAGGATTTCTCGAAAATCCGAAAGTGGTTAGTTTAGAAATAAGTTAATTATAGTCAATTAAATCAAATGCTTTGTGCAAGTCAGTTAAATAACATCAACTTGGCCTCTATTTACAAGAACTTTAGACATTGTGAAGTTTAAAAGATTACATCTTGTAGGTCTATTAAAAAAACGTGTTGGTTAGTTGATATAACACTATTCCACTCCTATTGCATGTCGACAATGACAAGGAACCTTGTGTTATTTTTTCAGCATATCACGTCAACTTATAACTTATCGTTTTTAACTGAGAAAACTGAAGTTAACTATTTCCACCTATTACCTTGGAATATTTCATTTTTTAAATAATTTTTATAATAAGAACATACTAGTCGCAAATTCAACAATACCCTTTTTTTAATTTTGTAAACAAAAGACTCACAATGCCCAAGGCCCAATTGACAGTAATAATTTATTTCTCCCTTGTTCCTTTATCCCACCCTCGAACTTAGATTACTCATTAATTTGTGTGTTTATATCCCTTTAGCTTTCAAATACCATAAATTTTACAATGTATCAATCATTTATTCGTAATGTTTTTTTTAGCTTCTTTCTCATTAATTCTACCACTTGTACGGATAAAAGTCTGCTAGTGGACTTGATGCTAAAACCTCCGTAACTACGGTAAAAATTGTTCCATAGCCCCTAATTTTTCTTAATGCTGCTAGTCTAAACGTAATGCCCTTCGCTTTCTACTAGAATTTAGACAACAATTTCAATATTCTAACACTCAAAGTTTCTCAAAAATCCTACATCCTTCACATGGTAAGTTAAGATTTATCATAAGTCCGGAAACTACTTAAATACATTTTGTTGCGCTACTATTAGATGTGAACTAAATTTTGGAATTTCGAATTAATTTTCAATTTCTTGTTTAAAAATATTAATTGGGTTACCTATTGTCTTCCCGTCTTTCGTCTCCATATCCAAGCTGTATTTGTTTTACTAATTTATTCCTCCAACCCCAGATTGCCTATTTTTTTTATTAATCATTTCAGCTGCTAATTTTGATTACAATATTACTTCTTCAATGTCTCCTTGTTATAGTTAGTGTGTCATCAGCAAATTAAAATAGTTTTATCATAGCTTAAGTTCCAAATCTGTGGCCCTAACACTGACCCTTGTGGTACGTCACTTTCCAATTCAAACTCTTCTAGTTTCTCTTCCCACTCTTATATACAAAAACCCTCTTTTCAAAATAGCTTTTATACATTCTTAGTAAGTAAATAGAATTCCTTTTTCTAATTAGACATCTTAAATTCTCTGGATATGGGAGGATTAAATGCATTTATAACATCAATTGCAATTCTTAAAAAATGATTTCTCCTTCTCAATGGACCAGAGTTAGCTTTATTACATAAATTTCTTACTTCCATGAAAGGTGTGCACTGTACATTTCCCCGAAATAAATCCAAATTGTTGTTTTGCCAATCGCCCGTTAAATTCTGAAATGTCTTCGTTCTAAACACGATTCACTTCTACAAAAAATAAACTTAAAGGTTTATAAGAATTTGCTTCATTTACTAATTTAGGTACTGGTACTAATTTAGCTTTTTTGTATAATTTTGGGAATTTACCTTCAACTAAACAAGTGTCAGTAATTTTTTTGGCAATAATTTTCACTATAAATTTTAAAATTTAATTTGTTATTTAAGGTTGGAGGCCGTTGTCAAGACTTCCTTTACTGTGAATAACTAGTCTAATTTCGGTAAACCATTGTTAATATTAGGAATATAATTCATGTTTTTCGTTAAGTATAATTTTCATATATTTTTTAAACCGCACAAACAACCACAGGTTCCATTTTCTTCTTAAATTGTACAATTTTATATGGTCTTCCCCAAATATCATTATCGACTTCCTATAAAAGTTCTTTCGATTTCAGTTGCTTATTTTTGATAATTTCCGCACTGAATTTGTACTTGGCCTTAATTAATTTGTTCTCAGCGTTAACAATATCTCCCCTTCCTACCCTACGCTATTTAAACAAATTTGGTTTTTCTACTAGTAAATTTGTTTATACATATTATTTTTTTTTTGGGTATTGTATAATGACATGCCTCCAATAAATTTTTGCTAATACCGTTGTAGCTTTTTCTGCAATATTATTTCACTTAAAGATAATTGAAGAGGCATATAAAATCAGATGGATAATTAAATTCTACTTCAATCACCGCCCTTCAACTTCACAACTAGTGGCCTTTTCTTTATTTTCTTAAACATTATGAACCCTCACATTAACAGCACAGTCAATATCATCGAGATAAAACATTATCCACAAACAGCTGAAATACAACTAAACATAATTAGCTCACATCCGGCTGCTACTCTATTCTACTTTATACTACTTTCCTACTATCCCTCGTATATAGTGTTAAATTAATGATAAAGTTTTAAAATTAGAACTTACCTTTAAATGGCTTCTACGTTGTACATAAAAAATGAATTAATCTAATAAAATACACATAATTTTAGACATTTTATTTGGATAAAATATACATTTGCTATATAATATTTATATAATCATGACAAGTTTACTTTAGCACACAAATACAACTCTTTGAAACGAAAATCGAACGGAAAACTGTATCACTAGACCGTCTGGAATGTATATAACTCTAATTGGAAACGGCGCGCCGGAAACGAACAACAAAACGAGAGCAAACACTAGAATTCTTTTTGCACAATATCAACAATAAAACATGCAGGTGAGAAGCGAAAACTGTTCGGTGCGCCGCCTTTCCACAATTGCGATATAATTATTTACTTTCTTTAGTTATTAAATACCGATTACACATGTATTATTTACGTACGTACAAACTTATACTGAGTATCTCTACGTAGTTATATTCATACCCTATTCATATTATGTAGTATTCAATGTATATACGACATGGATTCATCACAGATGAAAATAAGCTAGATTCACTTAAATAAAAAAAAAACACGATTTTTAAATTGCCTAAGTACATTTATATATGGCAGAAGAGATTTTTTTTGTAAAATGTTATGTTTACTTTTTTTTACGATGACACAATTTTAGGCGAGCCAAATAGATTGTAGTTGGAAACTTGTTATTCGAATGGAATAAGTTTTTAGAGTTAGTTGCTGAATGGTTAGCGCCTATGCCAAAAAAACAAAGGAAAAAAAGAGTTTTTAGATGCCCCACATGATTAAAATTGTTTTTTTTTAACATTTTAATTTTGACCATGTTTTTCAAGGTTGCAGCTTTAAAAAAAATGATGAAAATATTTTTGCATATTTGAAGAACGATTAGTGCATAAAACACCAGGTTACTCAAAATTTAAATTAAACTTCTTATATACATTTTGGATATATGTTTATTAAATAAGTTGTGAAAGAAATAAAATATATAAACTCTAAATAAGCTTATTGTCTTATAATTCAACATATCAAAATATATTATGCTGGATATAATCTAACTTTTAGAGACATAATATGCTTCGAAAAAAAAACTATTATTTATTTGATTACTCGAATAAAAAATCACTTAATCGAAGATTAATCGATTATTTGATTGATTTATCATTATTCAGAAGAATAAGAAAATATGAAGATGTAGGTAGAGTTTAATTTTGAATTTATAGAAGGAATTCATATAGATGAACGACTAAAGCATATAAAACGTATGTACGATTTTTTTATTAAAGATATGTAGGATGTAATTGTATTTGAAATGGTTATATTATTATTTGATCCACAGTAAAAAAGATGAAAACCTGTGATTGTTACACGTTTGTACGTTTGTGACGTTTGTGTGCATACGTGCAACAGTGAAAAGCTAGCCCTTTCAAAATTCATCGAGCTCTCGATTGCCACTGGGAACTACTGGGTGGCTTGTTTACGGAATTTCAAAGAGTGTTAGTGATGAATATTTTATTTTAACCGTCACTACGTCTAGATGGACGTGTAAATAAGCATTCGTACACACGTAGAATATATAATTTTTCGGAGTGAAAACAAATGTATTAGGCTTGAATATTAATTTTCCTTAATTTCCTGGCCTATAATAACTACGCACCAGTTTAGATATTCTTAGATCAACGACCCATAACGAGGAAATAATAATATCATAAACACATTCTCATAATAATTTTTACTAGGAAATAATAATTAGTATTTATATGATTATTAACTTAATCGTCGCCTTTAATTGCGAGTAGATAACACCATCAATAAAAATATGTGTGAGGTTTAATTAGCTATAAAATATATTTATCTTTTATAGTGTATATATTTTTTTTTGTTAGACAAATTTTATTTTACTTATATTTTTTATTCGATGATGTCAAAAATTTTAATATGTTGAGTGTGTGACAAAGCTACTTTTATAAATGTTTTAATAGTTTGAATGTAGCTAGACTAATCAATTCATTAAAACTACCCATCTTTATAGCCAAGACTGGAAAAATAGTACAATTTATTTAAGTTTTGAGTGGATTTTAGTTAAATACTTGATATGATCCTCAATAATCTTCTGTTATATAAACTGTAATATTTTGGTTGTATTCTAAAAAGGACATCATCATATTAATTAACTGTACTTAACGAGTCAGTCTTAATAATTCTTATCTCATACTTTTTACGTTACATCCGGGCTGCCGCAAGGTTCCCTTCTGGGTCCTCCTCTTTTTAATATTTATATAAATGATTATTTCTTTTGTGAATGATTGAAAATTGTACAAACGGATATTACAATCACATCTCCTGAAAATAAGTAATTGTGTGATAAAAACAAAATGAGTCATAAACTCAATATGTTTTATACATGAAAATGTTGAATTGATTTTCACACATGTTTTTAAGTACTGCTTGTTGATAAGACCCAAATTGAAACCACTTTGTAGCTATTGTTGACGGAAACAGTAATTAAAACATTCCTTAAATCAAAAACAATAAGTATATTTATTCATACTCGAATAAGAAATCGTTTAATTTTCTAATTATAAGACACAATTATATTTTCTGAATTTACTAATACTGTTGCATGATGATTACTGATCAATTAAAGGCCCACAGAAATAAATATATAATTTGTATTTTTTTAGTCCATTTCTTAAAACAAGATAATTGGTAACAAGTCTGGTTAAGGAAATGAGGATGATACAGGAAATAATTACAGTAAGCTGGGAACTCAAGACCGATGGTAGTAATTTAAATATATAATTATGAACACTGGCACTGCTATAAACTTCCATACATATTATTTGTTACAAAATTGCTTATTTGAATTTTTAAATTTATATGTATGCACCAATTTCTAATGTCGAAAGTTTGCAGGAAATATTTTGTTAGGCTTAATCTTCTCAAGACCTCAAAAATACAACATAGATATAAGATATTTATAAGTGATACCGACAAAGTTAATTGTTTTATTTATTTTGAATTGTCAAAATGTATCACGAAGTTAAAGCCTCCACAATTACTTGTTTTAGATGAAGATGAAGCATAATGAAATATTTCCTGAAAAATCTTAATCTGTACTACAAAATGAACATTTTTCTTCTGCTCCCGCTTTTAATACATATTTTCATCGGGTAGGTTATTTTTAGATAATGTTGAAATAAACACGACTGTTTTTCGAATTAGGCCTAGTTTAAATATCACATTGCAGACCAATAATAAAATATGGATATCAATCATCAGAACTTTTAGCAAATAGAAATAGAAATTACTACAAATTTTGGAAAATTTAAAGAGAGTTACTAAATAAATTCTAATATATAATATATAATAATTCTAAATAATCTGTGAAGTGAAACTGCTAGAATATTCTCGAAATCTGGAAAACTTAGGAATTCTTTAACAACTCTGCCGAAATGTCAAAAATATTAAAAATTTCAACACAAAAAAATACATTTATATATTTTTCCCCGTCAACATGAGTATTTAACTCTCAATAGACAATAGATGGGAACTTTATGACAATATCTACAAACAAAAATAATTATTGCTGGAAAATTCCTATAAGAAAAAGAAACTTTTGAAATTTCTAAAAATTTTAAAGATTTTTTTGGCATTTGAAAAACAGAACATTTCATTCAATAAAATAAATGAAGACAAATAATAAGGAAATTCTCGAATATTCTAAAATATTGGATTAACATTTTAAAAATCCAAAAAATGTATTACGTTAAAAACATTAAAAAATCTTTAAAACATTAGATATTCTCGAGATTAGAAAGAACTATAAAATTTGGGGAACCCAAAAAAATCCGAAAACTTCTAAAACACTTAAAAAAATGTAGAAATGTGGAAGAGAAATTACTCAAAAAATCTGGTAGAAATTGTTAAAAAATGTAAAAACTGTTCAACACTTTTGCAGTTTAAATGAAAAACTCCTGGAAATTTTTGAATAAATAAAACACAAAAATTCGTAAAATTCATGAAGAGATAAAGAAACGAATTGTAAAGAAAAGGTTGAGAAATTAATAAAAGTTTGGATATCCTTAAAATAACTTACACAAAAATCTATACATCTAATAGAAAATGTTCAAATACTTTTGTAGTTCAAATGAAAAACTTTTTTATTCAAATTTTTTGGAAAAATCATGGCGAGTTAAAAGAAATTGTAGAGAATAGGTTGAGAAGTTAATAAAAATTTAGAGATCCTTAAAAGAAATTAAGCAATTTAAAGAAAACGCTGAAAATTTGGGAAATGTAAAGGAAATCTGAAAATTTTTGATTAAAAATATAAATATTAATAAATATAGCAAAATCGGAAAATTTCTGAAAATAGACTAACAAAAGGTAGACACGCCTCAATCCCATACATAATCCATTCAATACCTTCCTACCCCAATTAATTAATCTAATTCCGATTGATTCCTTATCCTTACATTCCTCGCCCAAAAATTTGCCACCAATCCACATAACCTTGATATTCTCAACCATATTTGTATCCCTCACAACCTCCTTATAACACCTCGATATAAGGATCCCGAAATCAGTATGTATTAATTCAAATTCTCATTGACATTAGCGATTATGATGTTTGAAAAATAATAAACAGTAAACTCAATAAAACATTAGCAATCATGGCAATCATGATGCTTGTATGACCGATAAATCCAGGCTGAAAGACCGCGGGTCGATAGCCATTGCATAGTAAGTTAAACCGTTGTCTTACATCAAAATTTATTTTCTTTGTTACATGTAATTTTTTCTGTTAATAAAGATGTTTCGTATTAGATGAGATATTGACGAAAAAATAAAATTTTTAAAAATTTCGACTAGACCTAGACCAAGAAATAAGAAGAATTTCTAGGAAATAGAAAAATTAACTCATAAACTTTTTAAGGTTCTTTAAAAAATTATCTGCAACTTGAAAGAGATAAAAAATTTTAGAGAAAATCTGAATTTCTAGCAAATTGAAAAGAAAATTAATACAAATTTTCAGATGCTTCAAAAAATACCCTGTAATTTGAAAGAGCTTTTCAGCTCTTTTTTAAAGAAAATCTTTAAACTTTAGAATATTTGAGAAAAATCTAGAAACTTACATTCCAGTAAAAATAAAAAGTACTTAAAATTCTTTGAAATATAAGAAATTTGAAAGACTTACAGACTCTTAGATAAAAATCTGAACAATTCCAAAACACTTGAAGAAGCTGTATGAATATGGAAAAGAAAAATCTAGAACTCTGGTATAAATTCAAAAACTTTCCAAGAATTTTTGCGATCTAAAAAAAAAGTTCTGAAAAATTTCAATGTGATTAAAGTAGAAATTAGAGAAACTAGAAAAATAAAGTAATAGAAATTTCGAAATCCGTAAAAATAGTATACGCAATTTAAATAAAACTGAGGAATTTGGAAAATCTTGAAGAAAATTAGGAATATTCTAGAATACTTAATTAAAACTTTTAAAACAATTAGAAAAATCTAGAAACATAATTTTCGATAAAATTTAGAAATAATAAATAAAAATTGCTGAAAATTCTTTAAAATATAAGAAATTCTCGCAATTTGAATGAGAAACCTAGACAAAAATCTGAAAAATCTAAAAAATTTAAAGAAATGTGGAAACTTACTCAAAAATCGAAAAATCTGACAGAAATTAAAAAAATATAATAATATTTGTCTATTAAGGGAAACTCCTTTAACAAATACAAAAAAAAACATGAAATTGACATACAGTAAAATTAAAAAATGAAACAAGGATTCAATTAGATAATTCACACATTAAAATAGTTTAAAACAAGTCATGTTAAAGACACCCCTTTAGTTGTTATAAAGAAGATCTTTCAGTTTCATTTTGAACGTTGTAGGTGATATGATAAAAACTGTTCAAAAACTTTTGCAATTCCGATGAAAAACTCTAAACAAATTTCGAATAGATAAAATTCTGAAAAATCTTGATGAGATAAAGAAAGAAATACACAATTTTAAAAAGCTGAGAAAGTTGGGAAATCTAGCAAGAAATCTGGAAAATTCCAGGATTTTTGATTAAAATTTAATAAATCCGGGAAAATTGGAAAATTTCTGAAAATAAATGGGATATTAATGAAAAATTCTAATCTTGGAAAATCTTGATGAGATGAAGCTAAAAAATTGATTGAAAAAATCTCCATCAATTTGAGAACTGAAATCTTCAACAAAATCTGAACAATTCTAAAATATTTAAAAAAATAGTATGAATGTGAATGTGTTTAAAAAGGAATCTTCTAGGAAATTCCAATTATATAAAATAAAAAAAGGGCGATAAATTTTTGAAAATATAGGAGATTGAGTAGTTTGCTTTGTGTTAAAGGAATCAATAGTTTTTTTTCGATTGTAGTATCATCTATGATTAATAAAAAATCAAAAATATTTTTTTTGTAAAATCAAGCTATTCTGATAGAGTTCATTGCATTATTTACAATCCTACCCTCGAAGAGTACGTTGGAAAGTCAATTTAAAAAGTTACAATTGTGTACTGTTATCGACGATATTTTCCCCTTATTATTTATTTATTTAACTTTTTTATTAAGATATATCTACAAAATAAATATTTCTGATTCTTCTGTCCTTACCTTTAACACAATATTTTATTAGACGTGATGGTAAGTAGGTTTACTTAAATGATTTTTGGATATGCATCACTTTTGAAACTTATTTGATACTATCTGCTTATTTTACATTAAATATCCTAGAATAATTGATGATTTTTATTAGCTACACACATATTTGCAGGCTTCAGATATTTTATACTTTCTTATAAAAGGTTAGGTTGATTTGCAGTAGTAGCCCATTGAATTTATGTATTATTTAATAAATTTAAATAAATATCTTGCAATAAAATATATTAAAGTTGTTTAGATCGCAATAGGAAATAACTAATAATTTAATAATACGAAAACATTTCGTAAATCTACAACTATGAGTCTTATAAAGATTACAAAACACTTATTAAAACACCGACTATCCTGGCCACATCTTTGTACAAGATGTACTGATGAGATCAAAACATTGAAACACATGTCTGCATGTTTAATTATTTCATTTTTGTTAGTTTATTTTTATTAAGTCAGTTCGAATCTATTATGTTTTCAAATTTTTCTACATCATATTCAATAGAAATAAATATATCTATTTAAAATATTGTTATTTTTAAAGTAATACTATTTGAATAGAATTAATATCGAAATCTGACACTATTTCAACTTGTATGTATTTTTTTGACTCGGTGAAATAAAGAATATTTGATTTGAATTGAAAAACGCAAGTTATTTTTGTATAATTCAGTCCCTGTCGGTCGTAATAGTAAGGGAAGGTTGTTTTAATAAGTTATTTATTTTGTATCAGACTCATTTTTGAAGATTTATAAAATCAAAATTATTAATTAAACATTTTGTATATTTTAGGTAAAACGCCATAAATTTGTCTTGTGAATTTCTCTACTACTGTAACTTACAACTTTCAGGTAAAACGAAACAATAATAATAAATATATAAATGACAAAACTAGTAGGTTTGGGATCTTAAATCAACAACTGCGCAATGATTGCTGTTTCAAATTTAATTGTGGATAAGAGATACGTACTTCCTTATTAAAATGTATCTATAAAATGTGTAATAAACTTAATCAAACAAAACATGTCAATTAAGAGAAAGCTATATTTTAATTTAACACAAGATTAACTACAAAATAAATACCATAATACACATGTTCAGCCACAGTCACATTCATTTTGTAAGTAAATTAAAATTTGACGTTGTACACCAAAAATGTATTAGTTCTGCCAAAAAAGATGTTAAAAGGTTTCAAGACAAGAAATATATAACAGTTAAGGAGTAACCTTTGTGATAAAAATAAATATTCTAAAGGCAAAAACTACAAATATTTCTGACGACAAAAATTACCAAAAGACTCATACCACGAATAGATTTGGCTAGACAATCCAAAGAATTACTCATAATTTTCAACGGTCGGGATCCGCTGTATAATTTTTCTGTAGTAACCGCGCCAGTTCGAAAACAATAAACGTCAAAAAGCGAAAATTGCTTAGTGTATTGTGTGCGTATTGAGTTTGATTATTACATTCAAAGAAGATGAGCAGGTGGAAATTTAAAATTGGCTGATATTAAAAAGGTCATAAAATCATCAATATCTAGAAACACCAGGAAATCTTTGAACTTTTGAAAATTTTGACAGGAGGACCAGCATGTATTGTCACTGCAAGAAAAGGAGCTTTCTTTTTTTTATTGTGATATTTTTATATATCAAAATGCATGTATACAAAACATATTTATCATCTGATGGCTAATATTATTTTAGAATTATATCTTTAAAGCACATAAAATTGGTTCATAATTTGGATATAGATATAAACTAGTTCAATAGTTTTTTAATCGTTTCGATGTTTGGTTGTATGTATTGCTAAAAATAATAAACACATTTATAATAATAGAATGTTTTTTTTAATTAACATTTTTTTAAAACTTAAAATATGAGTAATTAAAATATTCGTTACACTTATTAACAATTGGTTACAGTATAGAATTTGATTTCAAGACATGCGTAATACATTTACGAGTTCATTGGATTATAATAATTAGTATATTTCGTATAACCAAATTAAAATTTCTGATTAAAATCGTTTGGTATACAGGCCGTGTTCCCATCATCTCAAATTTGATCAAGGATAAAAATATATGTAAATCAAAAACGAGCCCAGGCGATGAGAGATAAAGGCAGAAGATGATAGAAGAAGAGATAGAAAGAACGGGCAACATGTGGTGGAATAATAGCGATACCCAATCCGCAGGCCATCAAACTGTCAAGTCATGTCTCGTCTCCGGTCGGAACAATTAGACGTCCAAAAAAGGCGAACCTTAAAATTACCAAGAAAAATTAACGGCCGTTTGTATTCAAACTCGCCTCTTCCCACATGCCAGGGGTTATATGAGTCGATGGCCATAAGAAACTTTAATGCATGATTAAGATGCAAGACGACCCGACTAATGTATGCAACTGAAGCCAGATATTACAGATAGGTCTCCGTGGAGAAAGACCCAGTCAAAGACCCGAAGACTGCGTTTCCTGCGCGAGTGTGTGTATGTGTGTATATGTATATACATGTGCACCATTCTTAAACTCATTTGGCACCAGAAGGTTCAACAACCACACACCAAACGGTGCAGCACAAACGTGGGCCTACTCATTTCAATTCCGGACCGCATTTAGTACGTGTGCTGCCTTCGATTATTTACTTAATTATTGGTTTGCGGAACGAATCAATTATATAAAAGCTATAAAATGTCAACAGTTAAATAATATGAAAATATAGCATTTAACATTGAAAACTGAAAAAAATAAAATAAAGTTGACATAGTTTATGTACCTCGTAAAAAGAGAAAAATATGTATTGGATTGATGAGGCTTTTACTTGGTGAAATTCCATTATATAGGTGATAAATAAAACACTTGGGTTTTGAGAATTTAGAGAATTTAATGTCGATGCACTGCGACATTAAATTGTGTAAATTCTCAAAACCCAAGTGTTTTATTTATCACCTAGAAAAATATGTGTTGTAGAAAAGTACGTTTTTTATGATATCATAGTACAGAATTCATCTGTCAAAACCCAAAAAGCAATCTTGAATATTACATTTACATTTTGATATTTGATATTTAGTCGTAAAGCAAACATAATATTGCAAAAATAAAAATTTTACGAAATTTCTTTTTATTATAATGATTCTGAATTCTTGGCACACCTGTTAATAAAAACAACTTTTTTATTTCAAATTGTAAAAGTTTTTTAACTATTTATCTCTTTTTAAAGTTTCTAACATTTGGAAAGGTGTATCAAAAATCTCAATCCTTATAATTTTCTTCTTTTCTGAACTTACCTGTTCCTAAATTTAAAATAAATTTGCAGTTTAATTATGTAAAATATGTTAAGTTATAGCTTGGTATTTTGACATTTTGGCTGTGAAAGAATATTTTTACATATATTCTGTTTCCGGGTAAACCGCCAGTAGATATTTTGATTATATAGAACATTTTGCTTTGATTCAATCAGTAATAATTACATATCTTCAAAGAGATAGATTTGTAACATTTTTATGACTTTTGCATAATTAAGAAATGATTATTTTTATTTCGTTGTTTATAATAAAGAAGAATTATTTAAATCCACATAAGGTAAGTTTATTATTCAAATTGTAGCAAGATGTTTTAATTTTTTATTCAATAAAAGATAATTATATTTTTATATAGATTACATTATTTTATATCTTCCAATATTTATTAATAGATTTATTTGGAATAATTTAAATTCACTTGTAAGAAAACTAGAGTTTTTTTAAGGTAAATAAAAACTATTAATCAATTTGGGCTAGAAATTTAAACAATTTTTTTTTTCATAAAACACGAAGATAATTTATTTGAATTTGAGTTTCCAATTACAACTCAAGCGGTTCAGCTCGCCTAAATGCTTAACAATAAAAGAAAAAAATATACCACTAATCAAATCACAAGTCTTAACCTCTAGAAAATAAAACATGTTTCACTAAAGAGTACTTAAAAATGGATCACAAAGCGCCACTAAACGGACTTCTACAGATAGAGGGCACCTCTCTTTTGATTATGCCCGTGCGTGAATTTCGAATGTTTCTTATAAACTAACCCGACTGGAGGATCCACCAGTTTCTTGGGCTTTTCCACCATGGAGATGTCAGGATACTCTCTCAGCTCCCATACCAGATTGGTGAGACTGCGCGGGCGCGATAGTTTTCTGGATCGTTTCTCCGGTTGTTTAGCACCACCTCCGGAATCGCCAGATGCCCTTCCGCCGGAGTTGCTGGAGTCAAGTGTGCCGTCCAGTTCCATTGCTTGCTGTAAGTTGTTTAGGCTTTTGTAACGGATGTTAAATAAAGGCGAGCCGGATTTTGATATGGGGCTAGGAGGTGTCTCTTTCATTGGGGATGCGCTTTTTTGACGAAAAAGCCGGCTTCGCTGGGAGTGTCCATTTTTCACATAGAGTTTTGGTAGACCTGGAGGTGTTTTCTCGTGGTGGACGTGTGTTTTAGTGACGTCTCTTACCGACGATGATGCCGCCTTTCTGTTGCGCTTCTCTGCTTGAAGTTTTTTGGTAGGAATGGTTTCAATAGGGGGTGGCTCTGGTTTCGTCTCTGATGGAATGGTGGTAGGTACTGGGGGAGGAGGGTCAGCAAACGGAGATCGGATATTTTTGGGAAGAGGCGCAAAGCCCCGTACGTAATCATATATTTGGTCGATTTCTTCGTAGTCTTTCGGATGAATGGGGATTCTATTCTCATCTTTTCGATGGTGATGCTTTGTGCGCTGATTTGCTGAATCCGACGACGCACTGCGGCGAAGGAGGTATCCATTTTTCTGCTCTGGTTGTGTTGTGGGTGACTTCTTGCTATCGCCTAGTTTACCATCGAGGACTTGAATACGGTCAGCCACGTCACTGACTAGCCTCGTGCATTTCTCTACTAATCTACTAAATTCGAGCATCGAGCGTAGTTGCTCATCGTTTCTCGTACGGAGGAGTTTTAATGGAGCCGCTAATGGTAACGCCGTGACGCTTTGCGTTTCTTTCTGAAGAGGGAGGGCAAATACATGCTCCTCCTCAAATATTGAGAGTAATCTAAGTTCTGGCACAAAATGACTTGGACTTTTGAGACCCCTAGGTGCTGTCCCATGGACTAGCCTTACCGTAAGGGGCATTCGTTTACTCAGCAGGTTCTTTGCGGTGTGTACACCGCTAATGTTATCCTCGCGGGCTAGCGCGGAGAACTTTCCACGCTGCTCTAGTCCAAGAAGGATAATATCTCCCCGACTATCTAGGCACTTAAGGTACCGCCCTTTTGCGCCGGGTAAAACGGCCTCTCCAGACGGGACTAGTATTTCACCAGCTGGTATGGTCCTGGCTCCTTCTGGGACCACAGAACCATCGAGATCAGTCTTTGCTTGAACACCCCGAATCGTCTCCCTGACTAAGCACCCTTCCTCGGGCCTCCGTCTAGCTAATTCTGCGACACTCTCGATGCACCTCACCGCCCTACCCTCCTCACTTAAAAGTTCAAAGTAACCGGGGTAGGTCTCCGGTATGGCTAAACGCGGCCCGACACAAACCAATCTTCGACCCTCTTTGATTTTGACGGCCTGCGCCACGATCTTCTGCCTGATACCCGCCGATACCAGCAAAGCCGTGGATTGCAAACTGGGACTAGGTAGGGTCGGGACACCCAGGCCACCATATTGACCTTTGATTATTTTCACCACCGCTGGCAGGCGGTGTTTAGAAACGAATTCTCGTAAATAGCTGCCTTCTTCGGCCCAGCGCGCCGCCGCCACCGTTATTTGACCGTCCGTCGCTGCCATCTTCAATCAGTCCGCTCCCATCTCTGCAATCAAAAAAAAAGAGATACTTAGCATTCGCGCACCAATTAATTAACAATTAAACAATGTGATTGTGCCGTAACGGTAATAAATTAAGTATTCAAACGTAGCGGTACTTTATTACCGATGGAAGAGCCGCGATAGGTCATCATCGTGTAATTTTGAAATTTCCATATAGAGTAAATGCAAGTATCAACAAAAAGTAATGTAATAATGTCAATAATAATAGGCCTTTCAACACCTCACACCTGATGGAACATTAACGTTGATTGCAGTTAAACGATATTGGCGGGTTTACATAACAAAAGATTTTGTATAATGGTAACTTTTAATTTAGAAAATGTTGTATTTAATTTCAATACAATCTAACTTAACAATGCTATTAGTTTAATATAAATAAACTTCATGATTAAGATTAGTTGCCAAATGCTAAATTTAATTGCAATCAAATAGTTAATTACCTTTAAATATTTTATTGTGTGTATTCACTTTGAATATTTTATGTTACTTATATGTCCTTGAAAGTGTAATTACTTTAAATGTACGAGAAAATCATTCAAGAAATATGAAGACTTCTATTTAAAAATTCTAGACTGTAACATAGTACATAAAAGTTAAAAAGTTAGAAATAGAAGAAAAAAAAACGAAATAGAATATGAATATGCAGAAAAAGTAAATAAACTAATATTAACTGAAAATCTAAATCGTAATGGCACTTTTAAATAAAACAATTGAATTTCATAATTGATTAATTAATAATTACATGTTATTTCTTGAATAATTTTCTCACTTTGTAAAACATCATCAATTTTTTTACCTATTAAATTACAAGATAATAGAAAAGACAAAGGGGGGAAATTTGTAATAATATATTAGTAGTTACAAATTGATACGAGAATCAATAATTTATAAAACAATGCGATAGCTAGGGGTATAATCATTGTTGAATACTAAATAATATTAATTATTATTATTTTAATATATTACATATTCATGCAGCGTATACTTTATAAAAAACTAATTCTTGTAATATTACCATCAGCATCTACGAACGTATGAATAAAACATAATTTGGCCGCTCCAACAACAATCTGATGTTTCGAAACTAATTAGAAAATTCATTTAAATATTGTGCGTGGAATAATGCGTGTGGGCAGTACTACAGCCGCACGCTCTTCCGCTACAAAAATTACTCCCATTAGAGGTGATTAAACTTATTTCACACGTTCAGCACAACACAACAAACCTTGGTATATCTATCGTTGTGTCTGTGCGAATCGATTCCACTTATTATTTAATCACGCGAACAACAATAATAACGAGCCTCGCGACGAAACTGTAAACATCATTACTGCAACGTAACAATTTAAATATCACGCGCAGAAATAGGTGCAGATAATCTGAATAGCAATCAAGGGATTAAAAGGGCGCACTAGTTCATTCATTAAAAAGTCCCTCAAGTCGGCCGTAAGCTCAAGTACACTCATCCTGAACTATAGGGCGCGTCTGGATCGTTCAACCTGCGCAAAGGTCGGTGGAGCAGAGGTCATACCTTAGAATATAAAAAGTTGCTAGATGATGGGGATGGAATTGTCATCGAGTGACGCATTTAGCACTTTGTTATAATATCCCATAAAATTATATTTTACTTTACTCCTATTTGCATTAGTTTTCATATAAAATCAAATTTAATTTATAGCAAATTCTTAATATTTGTTTTGTTGTTTCATTTGTTAATATCAATTGTGCAAAAATACATCAAGTTAATCATCAAATCAATAATTTATTATTCTATCATATTAATATAATGATGAGACTGTAAATAAACATAAGTTATTTCCGAGTAAAATTCCGTTCCCCGATCTTCAACTGCTCTGTGCTGATGAGATCCAAAATAGATCAAAACCGGTCCATGGTTTTTGTTGAGGAAAAAAAAATTATTTTCTCACATTGTTATTATATTATTTGTCACTTTTGATAATTTCTTGTAATTATCGGTGGTGCATTCAATAAATTAGGGAAGTTTAGTGCAACGCTTTAGACAACAGATGTCACCTTAATGGTAGTATCTACCCTTATAAATTATTAGCCTGAATATTTTAAGCCACAAATACTACAAAAAAAAATGGCTATTTGGGCCAATAATGAAATATATAGAAGCCTTTACGACAATTTACAACTAAATAGAAGTAAAAATAATTAATAATATTATTTATAAGTAAAATTTGTTGACATGTTATTGACATTAAATTTCCAAATTTACTATACGAAATTTTATATGCATT
This sequence comes from Ontholestes murinus, assembly GCA_963969525.1. Classification (NCBI taxonomy): domain Eukaryota; kingdom Metazoa; phylum Arthropoda; class Insecta; order Coleoptera; family Staphylinidae; genus Ontholestes; species Ontholestes murinus. Next base: position 54,357,395 of record OZ018389.1, on the reverse strand, counting down.
ATAAATCTGCTAAGATTTAAAATCGATTTCACGCCAGTGCTAATTTATGTAAATCACGGCTAAGCCTAGCTGATCTAAATTAGTATAATTAATAGTATCGATATCTTTATTCTATTATTTATAATTGATCCCGTTAAATCGAGCCACACTATTTTTGTAATTGGTCATTTAAATGGTTGAATTAATTAGAACTGAATTATAGGCAAATCATTATAATTATATTGACACAAATGAAATAGGCTAACCAGAACAAACACAAAAATGAATAAAAAATTTCAGTAGTCACGAGGCGATTTTTGATTCTCTCTATTAAGATTTACTTTATATAAATTAGATATATTTATTCTTACCAACTTTAGATTTTTAGTTTCATTTCGCTAAACATTATAAAATTATTTGTCTGGAATTGTAGAAAATATTTTGACATTTATAAAATATGTGATTTATATGGCACAGAAAAGAATTTGAAAAACAAAATAGAAGTAATAGTTTTAGAACATATGTTTGTAGTGCAATATGACCTTCACGACAATTCGGAAAATGTAAGTAAAATTAAGAATTCATTTTCTAGATTTATCAATGAACAAAATAAATTACCACATTCCTTCTAAAAATAAGAACTACTTTCACTGACGTCAATATCCCAAGGACTTATAGTCAATAATCGAGTATTGGTGTTCAAGGCAAAGACGGTCCCATCGGCCTCATAGACGTTTCGAAGAAATGAATAACAATTTTGGGGCAGTACTACACTCAATTATTTTACTGATTTTATACAAAATTGAAAGAGGAACAAATTCAGTCAATTGGATAGCCTTTATTTTGTATCCTGATTTGATAGACTTGCGTCTTAAAATGACTCCACCAGAAGAATTAAATTGGTATATCATCTGACGACCTTGCTAGTCAACATATTGGTCCATTGCTACCGACCTAACATTCTGGATATTCTCTATTCAGCCAATTTCTCACCAGTACCACTTTTATAACAGGAAGAGGAGGCGTATTAAGCTCCATTTAACCATTACTAGAATATTATTAATTCTGCTAAGTAATGACATAATATAATTAATAAACAAATTTTTAATTCTGGAAACAAATAAGCTATATGTGGTAAGTAAATTGATGAAAAATCATTAACATGACCTTAACTGGCAGTAGAGCCATCCAGCATTTGGCGAAAGTGGAAGAACATATAGACGTGATCTTGAGCCTTTCCATGTAAAGTCGATTTTCTTTTTAATTGTTTGTAAGTTTTTTGAAATAGTTATATTCACATATTTTATAAAGAAATATATATCAATATTAAATATTAAATGGTTTTTACCATTTATACTAAAATTAGCCTCATTTGTATATACAATGATTGTTACCTACACAGAAATTAGCCTCATTTGTTCACAATTTACAAGATTTAAAATTATTATCTACTACAACAGATTACTACAAAAAAATAACAAGTCGTAGGTTTTTTATAATAATTAACTGACTATCTGAATTTTGAAGCAACTCTTCGAACATATTTACTAATTATTATTCTTGCTGATACATTTATTTAGAGAATTTGAACGTGAAATTTTGAGTTTAAGATTTTAATAAAGTTGATACTTGTTGCACTATACTCTTGATGGAAATATATATTAATATTAGATGAAGAGTAAGACTTCTTTTGTTCTATAATGTTTTTATTTTCACTTGCATGACACGTGTGTGGTTTAAACTTTGATAATGGTCTGCGAAGACCGAAACACGTGTCAGGTAACTGAAAATAAAAACATCATAGAACAAAGCAACTATTACTCTTCACCTAATATTACGATATTTAGTCTTCGATCGGAATAGTTTAAAAACTTTTCGTATCTGTGTTCCGGATTTATATCATAATTTCTAATTATTTCATTTGATCAAAACTAAAGTTTTATATCAGATTTTTTTAGAAAAATATATTTTTTTACTAATAATTTTAGTATTTATTTCTAAACTACAGCAATTCTACAAAAATTATACCAAAAATAATTGTAGAGCATAATAGATAAATAAGGAATTTATAAATTATATTCTCTTTACGTGCATTAAATTCTAAAAAGAGGAATGGGTAAAATAATAATATAATTTCACAATAATTCTGCTAACCATATATCGCATAAAGTTAGCAATAAATTGCCAACCAAATTTTTGGAATTATTTTGCATTATCTTTTGTTCCGATAATAAATGATTAAAGTCTATTAAAATTGTTACTGTGCCTAGTAAGAAGAAGAAGAACATGAAAATTCGTGAACTCCGCCTTCAAGGTCTATGCTCAAAATTTTAAAGTGATTTATTGTATTTATGTTTGTATTTTATGTATATTTTTTTAATAGATCTTGTAAAGCAAATAAACTAAACTAAACTAGTATTGTTATTATTACAGCAAATTGTATATTCGCGTTTCAAATGAGATAGTGCATACGTATCGTACGACAATCGCACAGGAAGACATTTCTGCTTAGCCTTTCCTACCAAAACTCAATTCTGACCTCCGCGTCTGTTGAAGCCTGAAAACCTTTTTAAACCAGCTCGAGATGTGGTAACCAACCCATATGGAGAACGGGAGAGATC